>JAIPRM010005164.1:0-21104 GCA_025469315.1 Stegophylla sp. TES_Ste_2020 | reverse complement strand
AAACGAAAATACGTCAGAAGTTTCACCTTTAATATTTGTTAATTCTAATAAATTTATTTTGACGTTTGTTTAAAGACAATTTAATTTTGATTTCATTGTGAAATTGTAGAATTATATACATATTTATATTTTTTTTTTGTGAACGATATTTTGCGCATAATATGGAATAACGGGATTAAAACGGGACCACCTTCTGAAAACGTGACAAAAAGCGTCCCGTTCGAAGTTTTTCGGGACAAGGGGACATGATTGTCAAAAAAGCGACAATCCCGTTTTAAACGGGACGTATGCTAAGAGAACTTTAGTATCCCCAGACTCGAAATCAGCACTTTTAAAAGGTCAAACCATAGCTATTAATTTTGGGACATGTATTCGACTTTTATATTCTAATATCCCAATGATGTTAATAATGTTTAAAATTATTATTTTAACACACTTATTTTATCACAAATTTTTAATAGTGGTTTGAAAATTATAATAATAATAACCGTTATATTATTAATGAAGAATTTTGGCTCGGTCATGTTTTATTAAAATTTGCATGTATTTGTAAATTCTAAACTGTAATAAGAAAACATGAATTACACAATATTTAAAAGCACAAAAAAAAAAAAATAATAATAAAAAAAAATTAACGCTCATGCAAAAATGAATAATGTTTATTGGTCTAACTTTTATAAAAGTGTTTAAAAAAGGAGTCTGAATTAAATTTTTAAAAAAATTATTAAAATTTTCTAAATTTTCTTTTTCCAAAATTCGCTACATATCATTATTGTCTATTTATATATTTTAAACTTTCATAAGGTTTGGATTAAAAAAAAAAAGTTTTAAAGGCGATTTTGTCAAGTTTTAGGTAGTTTTTCCAAAATTTCGAAAAACGACTTCCTAAAAATACTTAATTGAGGAAAATTGTGTTTCAAAAAATTGTAAGTCAAAATTTTCGACCGAGTATTTCCATACGAAAAAGTATAAACGTAAAAATATAGTAATAATAACAATGAAAAAAAATAAATAAATAAATAAATAATAAACATAATTTTAAAAACACCGACTTCTACGCATCATTCGGAATTCAAAAAATAAAAAAATAACATATCATTGTAAAAACACTAGCTTCTTCGTTTTACTCGGAATCCAAAAATCAGTTGACTGCACAGGAAAGAAAAGTTGTCGTGTACAAATCTCGAAACACTGCAATAATAATTTTAAATTCGAATTTCTAATTCAAAAGTTAGAGTAAATAATAATAATAATAATAAACACACTACACGACATACAAAACGCGCAAAACCGCAAAACATGCAATACAAACGACCTTAAAAAATTCAAAAATTCGAAAATAAAAACTGTAATCCTCGTCGCAAAGTACGCGAAACGAAATCCGTGGCGAAACTAGCGTCGCACGGCTATTAGCTTTTTGCGTCGAAAATTCCATCCCCACCGTATTAGATTCGTTATAATTCTCTTATATACAATACATATATAGAAAAATGCGATTAAAAACGACGTTCAATCGAGTGTATACGTCGTACACTACGCGTTATTTCGCGACACAACCGTTCGGATAAGAAGTGTCGAAGTCGTTAGCACGTAACTGCGTTTTCAGCGATTACTTTTCACTGCGGTCTCGTGTTTGTGGCCACAAAAACGTTTTGGGTCGGAAAACACAGTAATATATCAATGGAGCGTATTTATTTGCAAATAAATTTCGGTATGAATTATTATTATTATTATTATTATTATTATTGTCATAATAATCGCATAATACCGTAATATTTTTATTTCTCAAAAATACCCCAAGCGACCGAACTGTATGCATTTTTTTTTTTTTTTTGGAAAACGATCGATACACATTACACATTGATGAGGACAATGAGCTCTGTTTTCGCGGTGCTGTCTGCAAGCCCGTAGTCAGACCAAATTTTCAAGTGGTCCAAACCGATTTTACGGAGGTGGGCATTATAAATGTAAAAACAATATTTATGCAATTTTTAATTTATATTTACACTGATATCTCATTAAATGAACACAAATGTAATTTTCCATAAAATATCCATGTATAATAGAATATTTTGGAAATTTACGAAAGAATTTACAATAATACATTTATTTAAAAAATACGAAACGAATAATAGTAAGTATTAAAAATAAAACTTAGAGTTTATTTCGATAATCAAATGATGAACATTGGTGGTCACGGTCTCAAAAAGACTGAGAACCGCTGATTATACATACCTACCTAAAAGCCTTTTTAGTATTTTTTGTATTCTTAGAGGGGATAAAGATTGGGTTAAGGGAGGGGAACGCCCCCCTCTGCCCCCCCCCGTAGCTACGGGCCTGGCTGTCTGGATCGTAAAAATCGATCAGCATTCGAATGGTTGTGCATATTGAACGACACACTTGAATGTTTTAGATACAGAGCGAAACGAAGAAGCTACTTTCTTCACAACGCTGTGTATTTTAGATTCGGAACGAAGTGAAGAAGCAAGTGATTTTACAATTTTTTTATTTTATTTGTATTTTTGCTCTGTACATTTTTTTTTTTTTTTTATGGGTCTATTAGTCCAAAAGTCTTTATCATAAACTTTTTAAAACCGGATTATCTTATAGTTGGTGCTTAGCTAGAGAGGTCATTTTTCAAATTTATCTATTCTTCATGTTTTTTTTTTTGAAAAACTACCAAAAACTTTACGACGACATCGTTTTTCTCTAATAATCTGGTAGTCGATCCAAGCCTTGTTTGTGATCACTACACATAATATCGTCATTAGTCACTAGTCATTACACATCGCTCATACGCTATTATTTGGATTTTTCCCATACCATTTATTAAGGTAGTCGACCATAAGCAAGCACAATTCAATTATTAATCGAATTTAAAATAATATTTTTTTTTTACAATACGTTGAAAATATTTATATATATATATATATATATATTTTTATTATCAAAGTAAAATAATTTTTTATGTAAGTAGATACCAAAATGTGACTTAAAAACCATAAGTATGACCTTAAAATAATTGCAAAACATGACCCAAAAACTAAAAATTTCCAAAATATGCAATAAAAGTGTTTGTAATATTATAGTCGAAACAATGAGAAACGAGTTTTGTTCTTACCTAGTACATATTTTAACGACCATACTGGAAAAAACATGCGAACGTCGAGTAATAAGCGCGATAAAATACTTTTTATATTTTTAAAATTATTTTGTCACCGCAGTCGTGTTAAACGATAGATGGATTGAAAACCAAGTAAACTATACATTTCGGTGGACTTTTCACGACTTTCAGAATAACGGATGTAATTTGATAACGGGTTTGAGTTACATACACACGCCGAATGTTACTCGTGGAAATTATTTTCAAACCGTTACCCCGAATATTATTATCATTATTATTATTTTATGCCAAAAACGTTTCGATTTCAGAATATAATTTTATTTCTATTACCACTCGTACCTTGACCGAAAAAAAAAAAAAAAAAAACGCGAAACGAAACGACTGCATACACATTTGCATAGTAAAGTTCTCGGATAACCACCCTTCGAATACTTTTCAAAAGTACACAGTATGCTCAAAAAAAAAAAAAAAAAAAAAATGAGTTAATGAAACGGTGTAACACGAATCGTGTAGATTTCTGGCGGGCATTATAAAAAGAAAAAAAAAGATGAAATGTTCATATATATATATATTGATACGCTTTCTCGAGTTGCACGAGACGTTTTCGAATTCTGATATTCAGAACGAGAATATAAAAAAAAAAAAAAAAGAGAAAAAGAAAAAAAAGCTCCTCGATTTTCAGAAGTTTTCCTCGGTACTACGGAAGCGCAGCTTCCCTCCCTCGCCTTCACCACACATCCCCTCGTTACACGCATAAAGTCTAAGTAGACTACGGGCCAGTGGCAACATTGGCTGCGTTGTGTGTGTGTGTGTGTGTGCGCGTGCATTGGGGTAGATTATGCAAATTGATAACAACCGTACAAAACAAAATAACATTAGGGGGTATGGAAAGAAGAGATCTAAAACCTAAATGGAAACAGTCGCCGTGGGAGAGGGTGGTGGTGGTGGTGGTGGTGGTGAAACCTTGTTTCTTTCTATAAAAGAGTCGGCGGCGGAGAGGCATGACGACGACGAGTGAGCGAGCAGCAGCAGAGGGCGAAATAGATTTTTTTTTTCCATCTCTCTTCTCGCGCCAAACCGCTTCCTCGTATATTTTCCTTCTTTCTCATCCGTGTATTTTTCCGACTTTTTCCGTTTTTTTTTTTTTTTTTTTTTCATCACGTCGTCTTATATTTTGTACATTGTGTGTGTGTGTGTGTGTGTGTGTATGTGTGTGCGTGTAATATGAGGCTTTGTTCTTAAATTTAGTGGAATTATACACAAGACTCGGCGTCTCTTACTTCCGCCCTCTCCTCACTCCCCTCCCCCGCCGGCAATTTGAATATTACGACGTTTCCATTTCGTATGTCCTCACCGGTGGGGGGGGGGTGAACACATTTCGTTATGTAAGCATAATGTAATCGTTTTCCTTAACAGTTTTCCGTTATTATTATACGCGCGTAGGTATATAATATAATATATTTGTATACATTAAAATTTATCGTTCTGTACGTTTTCGGGGGGAAAAATAAACCGAAACGGATTCACCGTAATTGGGTATTTTTGGAAACGCAAGAAACGGCGCGTGTAATTACGATCACTACGCCGCCGCGGCGCAGGATTCCGGAAAATAAATAAAATGAAAAATAAAAATAAACCCGTATTAAGAGTTAATTGCAATCGTTGTTACTGCGAGAGCGTACGAGGTCTGCTGTGCGATCGCCCATTTTATAATTTTTTCAACTGGAACCTTGTCATTGGCTTTGTTGTTCTTGTTATCCCAGTCGGGATTTTTCGGTTTTTCCGTTTTCCTCTTATCCGTTACTGCTCTTACTGTATATTTATTTATTATTATTATTTTTTTTTTTTACTTGATTGCAGGTTTTCGATGCAGAACTACCACGCCACGGCCGGATATCCGGTGCACGCGAGGAAAAGTAAAAAAAGATAAAAAAAAGTGTAGTCAAAAATTAAAATACATTTTCCCCCGTAACCGCGTTTTGTAGCAGAGAAAATTCGCTATTTGTTTCCCGGTTTGTTTCCGTAAGTTTTAACGACGAGAATTTTTCGAGTTGTACACAGGGTACGAGTTGACAAACGCAATAATTTTTGTTCTATTAATTAATAATTTTAACTATTTTTTTTTTCAAAAATTGATTAGTACAGCATTGCACCACAGCAAAAACGTATAGTTCATTTTAGATTTTGAACGAAGTGAAGAAGCTAGTGTTTTTACAACGATGTTTATTTTTATTTCTTCTTTTTTTTCTATAAACACTTTTTCGTATAGATATATACGTACTTGTCCAAATGTTTCGATCAGTAACTTTTTGAAACGGGATTTGCCTCTAATTGGTACTTTAAAGAGTTCATTTTTTGAATTTCTCAATTCTTCAATTTTTTTTTTTTTTTTGAAAAAACTGCATTTAAGGGTGGTTTTTATTATTTAAATGAAATGCAACCGAAAGCGCTTATAGAATTAATATTATTAATAGACCAAAATCAGATGGTAATAGGGTTCGATTATATTTTTTCTATGTTTATTAATAATAATATGTATTGAACAGCCATGCTCGTGAGGCTACTACTTAACCCGTTTGACTACGTGTCCACGTTCGCGTCGTTATCGAACAATTAAAACTGCGCAAACGACCCGATCACGCATACCCAAAGACGTATTAAAAATTTTACACAGCGCTAATGTTTTTTTACCACTCCCTGACCCGCTGAATATTTCTAACAAATTAAAAACTATTTGGTTTCATTGACAACAAACGATAGCTTCCGTTGAAAAAACAAAAAATAATAATAATAATAATAAATAAAAAACATTACATCACTCAATATTGATTTGTAAAATCCATAATTTATGCGATTAGAACGTTTTAAAAATGTAACTATTAAAACTAGCATCTACTTAAAAATGTGTACTGAAGAATTAAAAAAAATAAAAAAATTGATTATGTCCTCATAATGAATTGTTTTGCACATTCCATTTTCAATGCTGTTAATTTTGCGTTCATTCCTAAATTTTGAATTTAAATTTAAATTTTATTAGTGTGACTAGTTTTTTGCCGTCACTCGGTGACAGTGATAAATATAATGAAAAATAACGAATTTGATAAATGATAAATGAAAGTTATAGTCTTAATAATTACTTGATTAGTAGTAATAAAAATAAATTATAATTATATTGTTGCATTGCGATGATAAAACGAAAGCTACCTAAAAAAATAAAATTGTTAAGTTTAAAATAGATGACAGGGATATGAGGATGTTAATACAGAGATATCTCCTTTTCTCCGTCATGGACAAAAACATAATATCACTAATATAATATCTGTAATGACTAAAATTTTCGTTCATCATACGTGTATGTGTGTGAACAATATACGTCATCAGACTGAGTCGACAGTAGCTTTTATTCGGGGCAACTAGAGAGAAGATATTTATAGAATTCACGAGTTTAAGAATAAAAACTCTGGATCATCCTTGAATCCGGATCGTCGGAGAGCTGGTTCGGTGTTAACGGCCTAACACCTCTGTTGTAACCCCCCCACCACCTCACCATCCGTCAACACGAACCGTCCCACAGTGTGCGCGCCACGCGGTACAAACACACACATTTTCACACGACACGTGATAATGAATTAATTATGTCGGGATTAAAAACATCATTGGTGGAAAAAAAAAAAAAAACATTAACATTTGCTAACTTCGCGCGAAAATTTACATTTTACGAATTACGGTACTTTACTGCACAATGTGTGTGTGTGTGTGTGTGTGTGTGTTCACTATACACATTACAAGCGAGGCCGGATTAACCCGTACGGACTAAACGAGCCGAAGGCGTCAGGGGGCGTTAGGGGTGGCCATAAAAAACAAAACAGGACACTTGAAAAAACAAAATAAATGTGATGTGTATGATTTTCAAACGCATATTAAGTACGTGAAAACTATTTTATTTTTATATCGATATTGATGGTGAATTAATTAAGAATTTAAGTTGTGCATAATATGATTTTTATTTATATTATACAAATATATGATATAAAATTGAACAATGTAAAATGTTTGCTGTATAACGGTTTTGAAATACGAATAAAATATTTATATTTAAATGTACATAAAAAAAAAAGTAAAGTGAGTGAAGTATAAAAAAAAGCTGGACATACTTCGCACCATGGATATTCTTCGCTCCTCGGGTTAGATATTCTTTGTGGGCGAGTAGAATTTTAAAGACATGATAAATAATTTCTTCAATAAGACCATTGTGAACGAATGAATTTAATAACATAAAGAACAATAATAGTCATCATTTTCAACACAACCACCAAGAGTGTCTGAACCGAAGAGCGAAGAATATCCGTGGTGTGAACCGGATTTTTTGTCTATACTTTTTAATAATTAAATTTTTTTTTCACATTTTCAAAATTTTCTTGCTCTGAAATATATCTTATATTACTGTCTATCTATGTTTAAATTTACATAAAGTTTGGACCAAAAAATTGTGGTATTTTTTTCAAATATTAGGCAGTTTCCCCTTCCCTCACAAAAAAAAAAAAAAAAAAAAGAAAAAAAATGAGAATAAATAAACATCATTGTATAAACACTAGCTTCTCCACTTCGTTCAGAATCTAATATTTATTTTAATGACGATTTTAATTTCACTATGAAGTGCGATTTCAATAATAATAATTGAATATTTTAATCGAAACACAATAACAACAATAACATAATATTCTAATAATTTAATAATTATATGAAAAGTTATTCTGGCTTCCTTTTTCCAACAAAATATGCACTTGGATAACTTCATCGAAATCTAAATTTTATATTCATAGAATAAAAGAAGACAGTCTAATAAATACAGACCAAAAAAAGGCACCGAAAATTTGAAAAAATTTAAAAGAAAATCAATTATTTTTTATCAATTTAGAATTACAATGTGTTAAAAGAAATTGATCAACGTATATTCTGATAACGTGTCTTGATTATGTCTTCGAATTCATCAAATTTTTGCGAGTTCTTATCGCATTTTATGGTAAAAACGTTCGAACTCGATGTAATAAATTGTTGATTTAACATAAAATATCAAAAAAAAAAAAAAAAAATGGGAAAAGCGACTAAAGGCATTTATGGGTGAAAAAGACAAAAAATGGCAAAATGTATGTTTGTCCTTTAGCTTGGAAATTAAATGAAACACATTTTTGTGTGAGAATAGTTTTTTTTTGCTATTGTTGTCTTTTTATGATTTATCTCTCCCGAAAAAAGGTATTTATTTCAAAAACCTAACCCTAATTATTACGATTACCGTGCAAGTTACGGTGAAATTACACAGCCGAAACCGAAGGATTATTATGGAAATTATACTTTTATACTCGACCGTAACGGTTGCACTCGTATTACGTAAAAGAAATTTATACGTCACTTATTTTATTTTTATTTTTTTTTTACTCGGGTTGTCCAAGTGTGAGTGTTTGCTTTTGTGCGTGTGTACGCGCGAGTGGGAACTTTCAAAGCCTGAAAATAATAATATGCGGTAATAACTCTCAGGTTTCGGCGGCCACTTCGGTTCGCGCACTATTGTTTCGCATAATATAAAACGTCGAGTGTCCCCTCGGCGAGCCGTTGTTTGTTTAGGACGTTTTTGAATTGTATCTACCGAGCGCAGCAGACGTCGCGACGACAAACTTCAGGGAGCTTTTATAATCAATCTTGAAGTTTTATTTTCCACGGCGCTTAGAGTATGGGTTTATTTTCGACTCGCGATTACACTTTTCCCCGGCCCGAGCACTACTGTACAGCGTGTCCCAGTGCGATTTTCACAAATGCGATAACTTTTGTGCCAATAATAATTTTTAACTTGTAAATATATGTTTTATATATATATTATATTTCTACAGAATTATCGTTAAATATAATTTTATTTTATTTTTTTAGGATCTAAATTGTAAATTTAAAAACAACCAATTTTAGAAAAAATTCTAATAACCTTTTTGTGAATTTGATTTAAAAAAAAAAATATTGATGTTTAAATCTCTATTAAAGGTTAAGCCATTCATTTTCTAAGATTTGTTTTTTGTTCGCGAATAATACGATAACACTGTTAAATAAGTCGTAATGTCACCAATTCACGTCACAATATTTTCACTATTATGGCGTATTTTATAAAATTATTATTAAGCACATTAGCCTTTATTGGAGATTTAAGCATCAATATTTTTCTAAAAATCAGGTTTACAAAATGACAGTTTTGAATTTTTTTTGATACTATAGTTTAAAATTTGAACATTTGGTACCTAAATATATGTATTGCTGTGGCGCAATGCTGTAGTAATAATTTTCAAAGAATAAAAGAAAATAATTATTAATAGAACAAAAGTTATTGCATTTTTAAAACGGTACTGGGACACTTTGTATTATAGCTATATTGTAATTGTTATCGAATAAAAATATATTTTCATATACGTTATCTGTTCCTTATACAAACGGTCGAGAAAAATTATATATCATTATATCATAATAACTGAAAATTAATTATATATAAACAGAGATTATTACTATTTTTTTATGCTATTAAAAAATAACTTGTCTTAAACATTTTAATTAAAACCCTGTTAGATTAATTTGGGTGTTTGAAATCCGTTTTTTAAACAAGATAGTTTTCAAAAAGAAATGTTCAAAACAGCTCAACCCTGGTTCTAACAAAGAAAAGTACACCAATTTTCAGGTGAATCCGAGACCTTATTCGGGGGGCGAGGGGGGGGGGCAGAAGACGATATATGGTTAGAGGCGTGACTTCGACACACACACACAACACACACAGTACACCGTAATACGCGTATATTATTTACACACACACACACACACACATATATACACACGTATAGGACATACGAGAACGTGCTTTCGTCCTGCCGCAGGTCCTGTCGTCCTCTTGTCCTACGTACACTATAAGCGCGTCAACACAGCAGTATATTATACGGTTTATATAACAATATGTGTGCGTGTGTGTGTAGCCGATGTATATTATATTATACGAGTATTATCGTAGACGTGTATAATAGTGTAGTTGTCTGTCATTTCTCGGGAAACGGCTGCGGAACGTCTTGAATTCCAAATCACTCGGCGGTGGTCGCCGCGGCCGTAGTGACGTTATAGAAGTGAGGAAACGCGAGCGTATACAAGTCGACGTGTATATTATAACTCGTGTATATATATATATATCAAAATGAACGTTACGATCATGACCGGCATTTTGGAGGACGGGCAGAGACCTTACCGCCGCCGCCGATCGTGGGTCTCGATAATATGGAAATTTCGTTTCCTTTACGACTTCCGCCGACGTCCGGTCCGCGCGGGGACCAGGGGGCGATTTCGGAAAGCCAACGACGACGACCGGACCGACACAACGGTAGTGGCGATGTCCAAGCCGTTTCGAAGCACACCGGTCGTGTGTAGTGTATACCCGAAAAAAAAAAAAAAAAAAAAAAGAAAAAAAAAAAATTAAAAAAAAAAAAAAAAAAAACCAAAAAAAAAAAATCAAAAAAAAAACTCGCACACATACGCACGTCAGAGACTTCCTGTATTTTCCGTGCCCGAAAACAACAACTGTCGTTTTTTCTGGTCGTTTTTTTTTTTTTTTTGTTTTTTGTTTTTAAACGTTATAGCGATCACGCACGGAATATATTAAAAATACACGAGTACAATAATATTATATAGGCAGTACGTTTATGATATTATTACCTATTATGTTGTGTACGACTTTACGCATATACGCTCACGTATAATACCTATTACATAGATAAAAAAAAAAAAAAATGTTTGGTTCCCGCCGCCGCCACCGCCGTGTACAATGGGACAGAATAATATACGTTGGTAATCGGAAAAAAACAAAATCCAGACACACTTCGCACCGTAGCCCACAGCTGTGGTCCGAAATAGGATTTTATGCGGACATAATTATATTACACTAGGATGACTATATTTATAAATATAAAAAACAGGACAAATAATTTTGGATTTGAGCTCTAAAAAATTACCACATATGATTATTTGATAAATTTTTCATTGCACCAAGTCTTTATACAATAACAATAAGGTTCATTATTTTTTAGTTCACTAGACTATTTTTAAAAACTCTTCTTATTTGATGTCACTTTCCATTTTTGTTAGACTTTAAAAAAAAAATCGGTCGATATCTTGACAAATTTCTATTGAGTTAATGAATCACTAATAATAATAATACTCTGAATTTTAATCTACGAGTATTTGTCGTATTTTCAAACTTTTTAAACTTTCAAAATTTTTGATTTGTGTTGAAAATCACAGAAAATCATCACAATAATATTCTACTACAATTATCATTGCTTTTATTTTAGGAACATTCAGTCGATTTTTCCTCTCCGTACTTACACATAATAATATTTTCTTTATTTCTGCATCAGTTTCTGTTTTCACCCCATAAATATTACAAATGTTAGTTTACTAAGGTAAGGTGTTTGTACTCACTTTTACACGTACACGCGTCAGTGGCCTAGTTAAGGTAAGGTTTTAATCCCCCTACTCCCAGAAAAAAAATTGTTTTTATGGAAACGTTTTTTCGTATAGAAATAATAATTGTCCAAAAGTTTCATAAAGTAATTTTTTAGATCGTAAATCGCAAACAAGTGGTACTTTAAAAAAGTGATTATTCAAAATTTTCAATAGAAAACGACAAAATATGCCGTAAACGACATTTTACCAAAATAAATTTTATTAATTTTGTTGTAACTTTAAAACTAAAATAGGTTTAGAAACTTGAAATTTTCTCCTATTAACAATAATAGTAGACATAGGTAATTCAGTTACTACCTATTTGCAAAAGTAATATTGCTTAAATCTTGAAAATATCAGCAATACCATAAAATAGACGAATTACGGATAGAATACAAAATATATTATGTTATAATTACTGTCAAACATGCCTCAACATACAATTGACAATTATTGTTGTCTATAATAAAGATTAACTGAAGTTCTACTTAGAATCGTTTTATTGAAGAAGCGATTTATTGTCTCTTTAAAATTCAACATAACCACCAATTATTCCACTCGAATGAAGAAGAATACCCATGGTGTGAAGTATACCGGCTTAGGTTTTATTCGGTTTTCTAATTAAATCGCGAATTCGTGAAAAACTATAGCTCTTTATCATTTCTTTCATTAATTTTTTGAAAATTTGACCAAATTCTATTACAGATAATTTTGAGTCTTTAAACAAGTCACAAACTAAAAAAAAAATAAAAAGAAAACGTTGGTATAATATTCTTGTTTCATAATAAACGTTTTAATTTCTAAACAAAAAATATTGAAAACTGTTCATTAATTAAAATTTTTTAAAAACCCCTCCCAAAATATGCCACAGCGTATTGTAACTGTGAACTGGGTACCGTACAACGGTGTCGTTCAGTGATCATAATCTTTGTTATTAATTATTATTATTATTACAATTGTCGGTCTCGGACTATGCGCGAAAACATTAAAAATTCACACCGACGACTGCGATTAACGCTGCTGCTGCTGCTACTGCACTATATTACATATAATATTATATCGGCGAACGACTTCGTGACAACACACTTCACAGTGAATTATTCTCACCGGAGTTCTGCGCAACGACCGTATAGTCTTTGAAATGATTTTCGTTTGAAGTGTTTGCTCAACGTGCAGCGGTGTGTATTCTTCTGTTTTATAATAATAATAATAATAATAATAATATCATTGTTTTCGGGGTCAACGTCGTTGTCGATTTACTTATTGCATAACTGGACCACACAATCGTGTGTTCGAAAATTCGACACATTCACATTATAAATCGTGGGCGTATCTATCGTGCACTGACCGTATTGTTTAGTGATTTTAGATTCTGAACGAAATGATGAAACTAGTGTTTTTACAATGATGTTTATTACTTTTTTTTCTGTATACATTTTTTCGTATAGGTCTACTTGTTAAAAAGTTTCGATCAGTAAATTTTTGAAACCGAATTTGCCTCTAGTTGGTACTTAAGAGAGGTCATTTTTTGAATTTCGCAATTCATCATTTTTTTTTTTTTTTTTTTTTTTGGAGGGGGGAACTATTCACAATTTGACGAAAACTATTCGGAAACCATCATTTTTTGATCCAAACTTTATAAAAATTTAAACTTAGATAGCGCAAGAAAATTTTGAAAATATGAAAAAAATTTTAGACATTTCCTTTTTTTTTCTTTTATTTATTAGATAAAAAAAAGTAAAGTGAAGTGGAGTGAAGTAAAGTATAATAAAGTAAAGTAAAAAGAAGTAAAGTTTTTAAAAACGTTTATTTTTATTATCGTTTGTGATAAACTTTTAAAAAAACGTTATTTTCGTATTAGTTAGTGATAAACGTTAAAAATGAATATTGTTTTGAGTTTTAATTCCTTCAAATTACCTTTAATCAAAAAACACATCATTCCAAAGTGTAAATTCCATATCTATATTAAATTAAATACATATACTATGTCATAATATATTCCATAAAACACCTCTATGTAATTTATTGTTAAAAAATGTGAGTATCTCTTCAGTTATTATTACAATTTAGTAATATATTTTTTCTATAATTGAATAAATTACTTGTTGAGTGTAAGAACTGAGAAAATGAAGGTTTAATATAAGAAAAAAACATTAAACTTATAATTACAATTTCGTTTTCGATTTTGATTTCGTTATTATATATATATATATATATTTTTTCGTTTATGATATTATTTTAGTAATCGTTTTATTTTTTTCCCCCCAATTTTTGTTCGATACCGTTTTCAATAACGTTTTCCAACCATAGTTGAAAGTCAATATTGCCAAATAAATTAGTGATTTCCGAATTCGCCCGAAATTATGCCAGTTGAGAGAACGCGCAAAATGCGATTTGAGAAGGGATCGTCTAATTTTACATAATGACACGTGAAATTATTTCATCAGCCGTCGAGCACATTGGACAAATACACGATTTCGATTTTGAATAATAATCGTTTCGTACGGGATAATTCATTAACATTTTATGATTTATTATAATTATCGATATCGTTTTAAAATTACATTCACAAATATTCCGTCCGGCTAATATCAACACATGGGATTGACCTTAACTGCACCGGGAATGTTATTTTTTGCCTTTAATTTGATATTATTATGATTGTACTAAATTACCCATCACATCATATTTTCAAACAGGTTAAGAGCTGTCTAATATTTTCCAGTTAGAAATATATAATATATTAATTCAACTCGGGTAGCTTTGGACGTTTTGCCGCGATAAACGATAATAACGGTACCTACGACTCTTTGTTATTAATTGAGTGCAGGTGAAAAGTGTAATTTATTATTAAACGTCCCCTGTTAATACAATTATTATTACTATGTCTATGTTCAACGATAACGATTATTAACTACTTATATATAAAAAAAAAAAAACCTTAAATTATTTTATAATGCGTAATAAATTATAAAAATTTTAACTACGTATTCAATGAAAAATGTTTTGAGTACCTCCGGACCGAGCAAATTATTTTAAACAAATCACAAACATTTGTCTTTATTTTTCAATAACAAACGGTTACACGACGACGACATGGGTTAAAAAAGTTTATCATCATTTTTCTGTCGTAAGAGTGATAATAGCACAGGATATAATAGCATTGAATAATAATTGACTACAAGAATATAATGGTAATATTTTAATTACAACAATGTCTACGTCTAATCGACAGATTTTTTCAAAAAAAAAAAAACAAAATTTAAGTACTTAACAAAAGAAATTAATTGTTATTACAAAACAATAATGACATATTATTACAAGAGTGCGGATTTATATGTATTTAAAATCCAAAAATATTTACTCGTATTATATTATAATATGTAATTATTTTTACCAAAATATTTAATAGAAATACACGATTTTATAATTTTACCAAAAATGAAAAAGGTTTCGAAATTTTTTTCTACAGACTCATCTAACGGTTAATTTGTTAATTTATTAATTACCTTGTAGAATGTTGCACTCGTTGCAATTTAAACTTCATTTCAATACTTGAAGCTCACTTTATTTAATTCTAAATTATATATAATTATATATGCTGTACTGTTTTTTTTTCAAAAATATTTTTAATTTTTTATCATAACAAATTACGATCGACGTTGGTAAATGATAATTATACATATATCATTTACGTTTTTGATGATTATAGCTATGTACTATATATACATATATACTATATGCTGCTCGTGTATTTTCCATTCGTTATTTAAGTTTTTAATGAAGATTACAAATTCGGTAAAAGTTGAATCAGTGTTTTTCAACGGGGGTTGATATCGTCCTCCAATGGCTGGTGAAGAGGTTCTAAGAGACGGTAAACATGTGGGTGGTGGTGGGTGACAATCAATCTTTTATGATTGGGGGGAGGTTTTGAGCTTAATACATATTATCATATTTACATTAAATCTAAATTCTGAAGAAAAATGAAAACTGAAAAACAGAGACGAAAATTAATTTTCTCTTTGGTGGGTTGATGACTGTAAGGAGGTTGAGAGCCACTGAGCAAAAAAAATAATAATTATGATTTTAATAAAGTCAACTTTATTTTCATAAAAATTATTTGCGCTTATGGGCTGTTTTTTTTTTTTTTTTTTTTTTTTGCGCTCTTTGTTTCCATTCGGGTTACATTTTGCCTTTCTGGGCTACAGCCCCGAATAAATGTTATATAAACCATTGCAATCCGGTCTCTGGAAACGGTAAAATGAGAGCTGTGTGGATGTTCGTTTTGAAAAGTACAATATTATTCTACACGTCAATAATACTTCTGTTTTATTCGGATACGCCAGTGCAGGACGCGAGAACGAGGAGAACGCCACAATTATTATTATTATGTAATTATTATACTTGTTGCTGCGACTCTGAGCCTAAGAAATTATTATTATTATTATTATATAACATAGTACGCGTACCATATGCTCGTGTGGGCGGCGCGCGCAATCGGAGCCACTTCCTACGGTGGCGGCGGCGGCTCGTGGTACAAAATGGACGGTGCGTCCGCGTTGACGCATCTGACGACCACGCAGCGTGTCCAGTCACCGCGGTGGCGGCGGTCACAGTGGCAAATTTATCAATTTATCATTAATATTTATTATATTTAGCTGGCTCAAAACTGAATCGAATTCGGTGTCACTAAAAAACCGCGTTTATTCATCGAGAGCAATTGAATCGATCGTTTTGAAAAGTCTATTTTTTTCCCATAGATTGACATTTTGTTCGATTTTTATTTACTATAATATGTAAATAATTATTTTTCCAGACGAATACTCGAATATGTGTTCGTTTAGAGGAACATTTTTAATATGAAATGACCCGTTTTCATAAGAAATAGATTAATCTACAGTATAAAAAAATGTAAATATAATAAAAATAAATTTATTGAAAAAATGGAATTAATCCCTTTTTAAAATGACCGATTCAATTTTTAATCTTGACGATATTCACGATGAGATGAGCAGCGTTATACGACAATAATACGTGGGTTTAGTATGAAAAGGTTCTAAATCATTTTTATGAATTTGTTCAGGAGAACAAATTTAAGGTTTGAGTTTAAATATTTTACTCCTTATTAAACATTTGTAATTGTACGGGTTCATCATGTAAAAAAAAAAAACTCGTGAAGTATACTTTACGATAACGACAATTCATTCCTATTATTATCTTAGCAATAATTTAATCAAATATAAATTATTATTTGCTTAGTATGAAAAGGTTCTCGAGTTAGAACCTTTTTATACACAAAAAAAAAAAAAACAAATTATTGAATTAGAACTTTTTCATTCAAACACATTATTTTCACTTCAGTTGAATCCTTTTCATATTATCAAATTTATAGTTTCGCCAACCTTCTAACACAAAAATATATGTTGTGACAATATGAAGACATAATATTATGATGTGTATAACATTGAGTACCATTCAATACTGATGTACATAAAGTATTATGAATAACGTATTACCATTGATTATAAATTCAATAAATGGAGTATTTATTATCAACATAATATGCACTTTTGCAGTCATAATATAATATACTGTATACACAATAAGCGGGAATAATACATTGTCATAACGTTCAATGATTTATAACGTAATGTTAGTATGCTGATGAGTATTTAATTGTGCAATGTTACATTGTGTCGTACAAAAATATTGTATCATTAGTAGTGATAGAATCGAAATAGAACCTTTTTATACTGAATATTTATTTGAAACACGGTTCTATTAACCGTGAGTTTTCATCTTGACAAATATACGTTTATCTTTCAGTTTAGTGATTTAGAACCTTTTATTTATTTTTTTAAATCGCCAATTCTGATCGTATAAATCTGAATGTTAGCTTAAAATATGCGCCTAATCATGCAAAAGCCATTTATGTAAAAAAGTGGTTTTTGGAAAAATGTTGATTTAGAACCTTTTCATACTAGACCCACGAATAATTAATTAAGGCGATTGAATCCTCAAGATATTGATCGTTAAAGAGACTCGGCAGGACATCACATTTATACTGCTTTTTTCAGTTAAATATAAGCACATTTTATTAGTTATGCTTAGAATTTTAGAATTTTATGAAATATATTTTCATGAGATATTTTATTTAAGTAAAAATAAAAAGAACTCTGAAATTATATTTATATTTATGAAAATATAATGATAATAATAAATATTTATTTAATTATAAAACAAAAATTACATTGTCTAGTTCTACCTATAAAATCAGGGTGGGAGAACAATGAACGTGAATAGAAATTAGAAGTATGTCTATAGTATAAAAAATGATGGAAAATATAAATGATTTATTATTTATTAGTGAATAGCGCCCGTGGTGTTTTGTTTATTGATAATAGTTGAAGTTTTATAGTTTTTAATTTTTAACAATTTTATGTGATCATATGTGATAACTTTATGATAGCTTAGACCAAATTATATAAAATTGTTCCAGTTAACTCTTTTAACAAGATTTGTATTTGTAAATTGTTGTTTTCTAAAAATTCATTTCGCGATTAAATTAATATTTAAACATAAATAGATAATATTAATATGAAAAATATTTTGAAAATATAAAAAAAAAAACTCTACCTTTATTTTTTTCACTTTTCTTGGTTAATAATAAAATATAAAATATACTGGTTAAGTAAAAAATAAAGTTTTTTTTTTTGTTATCATGACGCACTTCATATTTTTCAAGTAAGATTGTCTTAAATAAACTGAAGATCCGCTCAGAATCATCTTATTGAAGTTGTGATTAATCGTTTTTTTTTTTTTAAATTTAATTTATCCTCCATCCATTAATGTATCCTACTCGAAGAATGTACTTTTTTTTACATATTTTATTTTCTTCTATAAATGCATATTGTTAAAATTTGATTTTTGTTTTGATATAAGCAACGCGTTAAACATTATTTTTAAAAGAATATTATGACATTTTGGCAGAATGTTAACATATTTCTACGAACAAGTTTGTTGGTTTTTTTAGGGTACATACTAATACGAACTCTAGTTATCATGGTGTAATCGTGCACTCGGAATAGCTGCGCGTGAAATAAACTTTTTTAAATCAGACGAACCGTCGGCCGTTGTTCAAACATTTGGCGGGTTATATTTTAGTCGCGACAAAAGTCGTGTTCTCACGGCCTTTTATCACGACTTCATAATACAACTCAATAACGAGACGGCGTTTTGCCGGGACGACAACATTATACAATGTACATAAAAACTCGGGTGGATTGTTCAAATATTAAACACCGGCGCACTGTGCAGTATAACTAAAATGACGAAAACAAACGGCGGCGGCGGTGCTCTATCATAGAATATAATATGAACACAGAATGGAAACAGTTCAAAATAGATGGTATTTACAACACACCAACCAAGAGTATGTGACGCGAGGAGCGAAGAATACCCATGGTGGAAGTATATCCTCGCTATCCTGTCTATACATTATTTTGCTTTACTTTACTATACTTTATTGTATTTTACTTTATAATTATTATTTTTTTTTTTTTTATCTAAAATATAATTAAAAGGTAATTTTACTAAAACTGAAAAAAAAAATTGACAAGAAAAAAAAGCATTAAGCATTTTTACATTTTCAAAATAATCTTATTCCAAAACATCTCTCGTATTATTGTCCCTCTATATACACATTGTCATAAATTTTTGATTAAAAAAAGATAGTTTTCGAGTCTTTTTTTCTCAAAGTTTTTTGTAGTTTTCCCAAATTTTGTGAAAAAAATTGAAAACTTAAAAAAAAAATACCTGTTTAAAGTCCCATCTAGTGGCGAATTTAGTTTCAAATTTGAACAAGTATTTCCATAAGAAAAAGTGTTTACAGCAAAAAAAAATACATTGTTCTTACGGGTAGCGCCGTCCTAAGGCCGAGGTGAATGGAGCCCACGCCCCTGGCCCCACGCCTCTGCATTTTAAAAACCATGATAATTTTTTTTATGAAATATTTTTGAAACTTGGAGTTGCATAAAGTTTGAATTTTTATTTGACATTATTGTATTATTAATTAACCGAAATAAATATGAAACACCTGCTTATAAGGTATACTGAGTATAATTTATATAAGCAATGTTCACTAAACAAATACTGGGACAGACAAAGTTCAGTACCATATCGATTTATTTATTTTTAATCTATTGTATACTTCATGTCGATTACGAACATACAAAAGAAATTGGCTGCTCACACTTAGTTTGGAATTTATAGTGATTTGAAATCTGCCACAGTGTGACGATTGCTGTTTTACATGATAGTATTACCAAGACCGGATATAGAGGGGGCGTGGAGAGGTTTCGGTATCCTTTAACCTCAATTACTTAGGAAGTTTCAGTCGGAAAATTTGGCCTTTTGGATCCAGTCGGCAAATTGGAAATTATGTGGAATATAGTCGGAAAAATTTGGAAAAATATATTAATGAAAAATAGTAAATATATTACTTTGGTTCACTTTATATTTTTAAATTATAGTTTACTGTTTTTCGTTATCTATTGCAATCGTTTTTTGGCAGTTATAACATTATTAAATCATTTTCGAGCCAGCTCTGGTACGTATTGAAAAATCTAATCTGACCTAACTTGTTTAATTATTAAACTGCCCCATCCGTATGATTAGCGCCGTCGTCGCCCAGTCGCTGACTCCCGCCCAGCTAGTAGTCGTAGTCGCGCAACAGTTGCGCGCCGCCGCCGCCGCCGCGGTTAATCGCTTCGACGAGGAGATCGACTCGTAAGACGGACGCGTAGATCCGGATGACACCGGCCGCTGTGGCCACTACGACTGACTGAGCACGCGAATGACGGAGAAATAGGTTTTTCCAATCTCTACGGGCATATTATAATAATATTATATCGCCATGTATTTGGACATAATTTCATGATTATTATTAATACACGAGCCTGAAAAAAAAAAAATGTCAATGTCGGCCGCAGTGACCGTCCACGGTGGTCGCGAGATCATCGACCGCGTCCACCACCTCACACACTGATCTCGTGCCGCGGAGGATATCGCGACCACCGCGCCGCCGCTGCTCCACCGAACTGGCTCCGTGGACGGACACTGCCGCCGACATTGACAGGATCCAAATACATGACAATATAATATTATTATAATGTACCCGCAGAGATTGGAAAACCTGTTTCGTCCGTCATTCGCGTGCGTCGTCAGTCAAAGTGGCGACAGCAGCCGGTGTTGTCGTCCGGATCTACGTGTCCGTCTTACGAGCCGATCTCCTCGTCCAACAGAATAACCGCGGCTGTCGCGGCGGCGGCGCGTAATCATGGGCGCCCGCAGGGGGGTGCCGGGGGGGCCATGGCCCCTCCCGCTATTTTAAGTTATTAATTTTTTATCACTTCTAAAGAAATAAAATTAGTATATGCTGTATTATTAGAGAATATACTAATAT
>JAIPRM010005163.1:0-21120 GCA_025469315.1 Stegophylla sp. TES_Ste_2020 | reverse complement strand
CTTCGATTTTTTTTTTTTTGAAAAAACTACTCAAAATTTGACAAAAACGACTCGGAAACCATAATTTTTTGATCCGAACTATATGAAAATTTAAACATAGATAGAAAATACTATAAGAAAGATTTTAGTGCAAGAAAATTTTGAAAATGTGAAAAAAAAAAATTGTTTTTCTGATTTATTTTTTATATTATTGACTTCCCTCGTTCAGAATCGTTTTATTGAAGAAATGATTTATCGTCTCTTTAAAATTCAATACACCCATCAAGAGAATCCCACCCGTCGTGCGAAGTATGTCCGGATTTTTTTTCAATGTTATTATATCAATTAAACTAGTTATTATTATTTCCAAACCATAACCAGTACAGATAGCAATATTTTCAGTGTTCCATTTTCACACTATATATATTTTATTACACACGTTATAATTAGATGTTATGGTTTCTATAAGCAACGTGTATTTTATGTTTATTTTAGATTCTAAGTGGATCCCAGAAGCTGGTATTTTTACAATTACGTTTATTTTAATTCTTTTAAAACTTTTTTTATGCTCGTCCAAAAGTTTCGATCAACAAATTTTTTAATCAGAATTTGCCTGTAAATGGTACTTTAAAGAGTTCATTTTTCGAAACTACCCAAAATTTTAAAATATTGCTTTTGGTATATATATATGATATGTATTTGAATTTAAACGTATACAAATTTAAATAGTTTGACAATTTGACAATAACACGAAAACATTTTTTCGGGAAGAAAGTTTTTAACGTGTTTAAAACCAATTTTGCATTTTTTTTCCTAACACTTTAATTATCATTAAAAAGTTTTTTTGTCTGTTCTCAGTTAACATGGATGTCTAAATTCTGTTCAGGAAATAGTTACTTATATATTATTCGAAATGAATGAAACAAACATCTTCAACGATAATCTAACAGTGTAAAAATTGTTGGGATTCAACTGATTTTCGTTAAAAATCACATTAAAATTACAATTATTAATTAATTGAATAAACTGGCAAAGACTATTTTATTTTACAATATTATTTTATGTAAAACATAGACAAGACTTTTGATTCACAACAAAACGCAAATTTGTTTTGTTAAGTGCGATTTTTTAATAAATGTAATATTGTTTTGTTTATGCAATATGTAAATGGAATCTGTAAGACACGCGTTTTTTTTTTTTTTGTAACAATAACAACAAGTCCTCATAACCGAAAACGAGAGATAATAATTTTATTCGAATAGAATACGCGCCATAGTAACGAGAACGGGCTGATTTCGTATACTAATACGAAAAGCTCGTCCGCGGGCTATGTCGGTCGAATCGGGGGGGGGGGGATATCGCATATCGGTGATTATTATTTAAGTATTATCGGGAAAACCGGGCATTTCGTTCGTTCGACGAGAGTGTAATTCGTTATGGACGGTTAACGCTCGGGGGTATTTATAAAAGATTAATGAAGGAGAAATAGGGAGGGAGATAGAGAGAGAGAGATAGAGAGAGAGAGAGAGAGGGGAGGAGAAAGAGAAATGAGGAGAGAGAGACGGCTTAAGGAGTATAATATACACAATATATAATAAAATACATCGAGAATACTCGAGCTGGTCGAAAATATTTCTAGATAATAACCTAAGTATTATTATAGCGTAGGGATTGGTGCAGTATACATATACAATATAACATACACTATACTCGCTCGCGTATAAATGTAATGTAATATATATATATATATAAATCATCATTCGCAGTAAATAGGAGAGCGAGTGATGATGATGATGATTCCCCCCTCCCCCGCCCCCCGTATCCGTTGTTTTATTCTCTCGGCTATACGTATAGCTGATAATAATTTATATTATATAATATTGTTGTTTTTCGTTCTTTTGTTGTGCGAACGGAACGAGCCGATCCATTGGTTATTTACAATGACGTGCTTTTATTTTTTTGATTTTTCCAAATTTAATTTTTAAACATTTTGACGTTTACTCGACGTCTGTTTATTATCGTAACTCGCTAATAATACGAACTGTCTTCTGACGTTCTCGTTCGTATCGGACGAATATCGTTTCAGAGAATTTAGATTCCGAGCGAAGCGGAAAATCTAGTGTTTATATACATTGATGTTTATTTTTTTTATTTATTTTTATTTTTATTTTTTACGTGTACACGTTTTTTTATATAGAAATACTCGTTCGAAAGATTCGACCAGCAACTTCTTGAATCCCGATTTGTCTGTAAATTATACTTTACTAACTTTTCCGAAATATTTTCCGTGTATATACGGATATTGTTAATATTTCTTTTATTATTAATATTTTATAAAAATGTTTAATACATACATGTCAAAGGTATAAAAAACAATTTTTTTTTTAAATTATGTAATTGTATAGGCAATTTTAATACATAGAAACACGTCACTATAGCTTACAATAAAAACTATTTGAAAATAAAAAAAAAATGTATTTACAAAATATAAAAAACTATTTGAAGATAAAAAAATGTATTTACAAAATGTTAAAAACTATTTGAAAATTAAAAAAAAAACAGTCACTACACAGGCTACAGCATTACGACAACAGCTGCATACAGTTTTTTTTCAACCCACGGTGTATATCGCTCCGTCACCGGAACGCAGCTAATGGGACGATGAGTGGGGGATGCGCGGATCGGACGAGTTTTGGTCGAAAAGCGGTACTGATCTCTCATGGGCCGCAGTGTAAGTGTATAATACAAAATAGCCGTCTTACGGGCGGAAGCGTTTAAACGTCGTGGACTGTGAAGGTAGACCCGACCCAGTGTTGTGCATCATCGAGATAACTAATCTGGATAAAAATATTCATCTTTTTTGCACGTCTTTATAAAAAATAATGTCGAGTAACTTTTTATTTCATCTATTTAATTATGCTAAATTTAATTATCAAAATATATTTTTTTTAAATTTTCCAAAGTTATTTTTTCAAATTTTGAGAGCTCAAACGCAAATATACTCAGAATTTCGGCATTATGACCTCTTAAACGTCTGATTCAAAAAGTGCTCTAAATTATGAAAATAAATTAAGAGTATGTTAAAGCAAATAAATCATATGATACGAATACGGATTTATTTCTTGATGGTACTTTGTGGTACTTTATGGTCATTTTTCGAATTTCTCTATTTTTCAATTTTTTTTGGGGGGTAAAAAATACCCAAAATTATACAAAAATACATGGAAATGATCGTTTTTTGATCCAAACTTTATAAAAATTTAAACATAGATACACAATAATATGAGAAATAATTTGGCCCAAGACATTTTGAACGTGTGAAAAAAAAATGGATATTTCCTTTTAACACTTTTTTCTCATTATTTTTTTCTTAATTTATTAGATAGAAAAAAGGGTAAAGTAAAGTAAAGCAAAGATAAGTAAAGTGTAGACAAGAAAGTCGGACATACTTCCCATTAAGGTTTCAAGGCTAGAGGGGCTAAGTACTCTACACTTTTATATTTTTGGGGGCATGGTCACCCCGAGCCCCCTCCCGATTTCAGTCTGTGGACTAAATCGTTTTCGTAAACAGTGCGAAGTTCGACTGCTGAGATTGTTCGAAAAACCAGAATTTTAACTATCACAATTAGTAAATTATTAAACGTTCCGTCGCCGCCGTCGAGAAGTGAAATAACAACTTGACTGTAAAAGTTTTGTGCGTTTCGCTTTTAATGAACGACCGCCGCCGCCGACGCCGCCGTCGGAATGAACAGTGGTAAAACGTCGTAATGATTGCTCAGCGGAGACAAAGAACAATAATAATAATAAAGATACACGGAAACGAGAGTTGCTAATGAATCCGAAATTCGCGAAAACAATTCGGCGGCGGAGGTGCACTGGACGAATTGATGAAGCGTTTATTAAACGCACTAGACCAGACGTTCCGTTAAATTGCATTTGTGTATAAATATTTCGTTTTCAATTGAAATGCATTCATTGCGAAACTATAATAGTGATATGTCGCAACATTTAACATATTTTAATATCGAAATTTTACTTTTTTGACTTTTAATCGAGTACCTAAGCACATACCGCGGTAATTGAAATGAAAAAAAAAAAAAAAAAATAATCTGAATTTTCAAAACTTTAACAGTTTGTGGTAAATTAGAAAATAACAAAAGCGTAATTCAGAGACAAAATATTTTAGTAGGTGGATATTTGAGTTGAGTTTTAAAATTATGTGATATTCATGAGATCAGTGGCATAGCATGGGGTTGTGGGTGGTCCGCTCCAGGTGGCACTTTTCGAGGAACGTAGTTTTTGAGGTGTTAAAAAAAAAAAAAAAAAAAAATGTATTACCTTAGTGTTAATTTGAAAAACAACGAGCGAAACAAAAGATCTTTGAAAATTGAGAAAAGAGCAAAGGTAAAATAAAATAAATTGAAAATTGTTACTGAGAGTAAAAAAAAAAAAAATTAGGTTTTGATCTCCAAATTTGATCTCCAGTGGTCGACTAAATTCCATGCTAATCCACTGAATGAAATAGATGTGATGTCACGCTCAAGCAGTATAACAATTTGAATATAACGCGGAAAGCGTTTTTTTTTTTTGTATATACTATTTTTTATAGGCACGTCCCTACATAATATTACATTATTTTTAAAAAGTTTTTTATTAATAAATAAATAATTAGAGTAACCCATAAAAATCCTTTGATAAATATTTAAATATGAAACACTGTTACTGTTTTAATCATATTATTGTTTAACTTTGTTTAATTTTTCATAAACTATGAATTAAGAAAAAAAAAAGGTCGTTCCCGAGTCTTTTTTTTTTTGTAAAATTTCGTGTAGTTTTTCCAAATTTTGAGAAAGCAGTTGAGAAATTTAAAACATGACCTTATTAAAGTATTATATAGAAGCGAATGTGGTTTTAAAAAGTTGCTGGTGAAAAATGTTGGACAAATATTTACGAAATCGTGTACACATAAAAAATAAATAAATGTAAAAAAAAAATAATTTAAAAAAATAACATGATAGTAATCTTCTCAGAATCTAAATATTAACAAAACAGCTGACATTTGATTATTGTTTTGGTAGTCGAAATTGAACCAAAAAAAAAAAAATCTGAAATGGGTCGTACCATAAAATTTTTGATAACCTTTGCACTAGACGGTTTTATATTCTCTACTAATTACCACACACACACACACACACATACGCATTGCGTGTTGCACATCTATTATTATACTGTTTTCGCTGTACTGGGTAAAAGGAAAAAAAAATAAAATAAAAAAATACGAGCGTGTGTTAATCAGCGAACGAATTGCTTAATTGGTTGAACCGAAATAATTAGACCGGTCAACGCGATTAATAGGTACGCACTGGTATAAATGTGATTTTTTTTTTTTCATTTAAATTGCGACACCAAACGTCTGTTTGTGTTTTAAACTGCGATGCAAAACGTTTTTGAAATTGAAAAAAGCGAACGTTAGACAAGATTCACAGTGTTCAACGTTTTTACGATATCATCGAAAATTCTCTTTAGCACAGATTAGGTTATGTTCTAAGATATTATAACAAAGAGAAAATGAAAATACAACAACTTCCGCCGAGCTCTAGCCTCGCATAATATATTATATAGAAATATAATATTATATCTGTGTAAAAGAAAATAAAAGATAATTTATTTAAAGTAAACTGATTAGTGGTTATAATAGTGTAATAGATCATATTATACCATAGTTTAATAGATTGGTATATATATATATATATAGAAGAAAATATTTAAAATTTGATATGATAAAAATTGCACTTCCTCCACCCGCACACTATTAGAGGGTGAAGACTTGTTGAATTATACCTATATGATACCGATTCGCTAACTCCTTCTTAAAATATGTTCTTCAGATCCGCTCCTGAATACACGAAACTGTTCGTGCATTTGTACATAATCACCCCGAAAATAAAAAATATGCGCATTTAACTGAAATCCGGGCAGTTATAATAATAATAATAATAATAATAATAATATAATCATATTATAAATAGGCGTTTACCAAATATAACGAGCGAAATTCCGTAATCGTTCATTCATCTATAATCGTTGCAGTATTTTCCTACCTGAATAATGTGATATATTATTATTATTATTATCATCATAAAACTCTATAGTCCGCCATCACATTACACAAAATTATAACACACGCAACCTAACCTGACTTAACCTAACCGCCGCCGTAATAATAATTATCGTCTTTCTCCCAATTATTATTATTATTATTATTATTATATAATAATAATAAAATACAAAATATAAAATATTACGGCCGACCGTGAACAGGAAACTTGCGTTAAAATATAGTACTGCAGCATAAACTCGCAACCCTTTCTCAACCCCAACACACCATAAAAAATTTAGGAAAACCTATCACACCTTTTAATAACTTTTTTAATATAAACTCTACGTCCAATTGCTTTTGTTGAGTGCCTAGCTAATAATTATTTTATAAATTATTTAAAATTCTGAACCTGAACAAATTATGAACGAAATACCTTTGTGGTATTTCGAGTTTTTCGATTTGACCAGACTGAGGTTAATTCCAAACTCTCACGGTCATAAATTTCGATATTTAACACATCCTTTTTAAAATGCTAAAACCTCTTAAGACATTCCCATAATTTAATTAATAAGTACATTAAAACTTCGGTAGTTTGAAAAAATTATTCGATAATCACAAACTTAGTCTACTTGTATGATTTCTTAATGGACATCAGATATTTAAAATTATATTATTATTAACATTATTATAATATTCATTATATTAATAATGTTCTGTAAATTTTTACGACGGCAATATACAATATGTATTACTATTAAGCGTATCAAACAAAGAGGTCCTTACTGAGAAAAAAATAGTTTTCATATCCCCTCCTTGAGAAAATCCTAAATACGACCCTGCCGTAGACGAATCTAGGAATTTCTCTCGCGGTGTTTACTAAAGTATTACCTCCTAAAATGGGCCTTCTTTAATCCAAAAAGCTTCTTTGCCATCACGAGTTCTACGAAAGATTCCCATATTTAAATTAAGTATATTCATAATAACGTCTAATAAAACCTATTTAATACGTAAATGATTATTACACCTCAGCAGAAAAAATGAAATTTACAAAATACGCGAACAGAGAATCTAAAATATACACATAAACATCGAAAATATATGTGCAATTCAAATCCATATTTTGAAAAAAACAGATAATCGCAATAAATTTCATATTCTGAGCGCAGTGAAAAAGCTAGTATCCTGTATTTTACAGTGATGTATTATTTTTTCACTTTTTTTTTGTGTATGTGTGTACTCGTTTTTGTAAAGAAATAATTGTGGAAGAGTCTCGACAGTCAATTTTTGAAACCGGATATTCCTCTTTATAGTACTTTAAAGAGGTAATATTCTTCGAAGTTCTCAACAGTTTTCTCAACATTTGGGAAAAACTACCCGAAATTCGACAAAAAAAAGACTCGGAAATTATCTTTTATTAATCGAAACTTTTTGAAAATTTAAACATAAATAGACAATAATATTAGAAATATTTAAGAAGAAAAAGTTTTGAAAATGTGAATTTTTTTTTTTTTAATTGTTTTTCTAACACGTTTTTTTCTCGTCAAAATTGTATTTTTTCCTTTTCTTTATTTATTGAGGAGGGAGGGGGAGCGAAGTGTAGTAAAGCAAAGATAAATAATATAGTTGTACAACACTGCTCATTTTCAACCAATTTCAATTGGACCGAAATAAATGCGATGGTTGACCACAATATTGTCGAAACATACGGGCGACGGTGCCACTGTTTTTATTGTATTCTTTTTCTCTCCCACGCGTTATGTCACAATAATTATTCGACACCGAAATCAGATCGAGCGGAGGGAACGACACAATATATTTCATGTTAAAAATCTTTTGCGCGTCAAACAAACGAGTGTGTTGAAATGAAAAACACTTGGAATACGTATTGTCTTTGGGGCCAGATCCGATGGGCGCGGGGATGGGGGGGGGAGTTTTAACAAATATACACAAAATTATTTACAGAAAAAGAAAAAAAAAATGGAATGAAAACAATGTGATTGTCGATTGTCTGCGTTATTAGTTACATAATATTATGATTAAATCGGTTTTGGTTTAGGTTTTAAAATTTCACTGGTTTTGATTTGGGTTTCCGACCAAAAAACTGGTTAAACTAATATTTTTGAAAAATTTTAACCGGTTATCGCACCTTAAACAATTATTTTTTAAAAAACGGTTTAAAACCCTAACCAAAATGGAAAATTTTAAAATACCGGTGTTAAAAACACGAACTATAACTTATGAAATTTGAAAACCTGGTTTAAAACCATAACCAAAACCAGTGAAATTTAAAAATCTGAACCGAAACCCATTCAATCATTAGTGACTATTCACTGACAATAGACAACCACTTATACTTTTTATTCTTTTTTCTTTTTTTTTTTTTTTTCTGTAAACACTTTTACGTAAAGAAAAACTTATTCAAAAGTTTCGACCAGTACTTTTTTGAATCTGAATTCCCTTCCTGATTGTATTTTTAGAGGTTACTTTTTTAAACTATCAATTTTTTTCCAAAATTTTGGAAAAAACTACCCAAAATAATTTGGCAAAATGAGTTTAAATTTTTAGTTATGGTTATATTACTAATATAATTATTAATTAGTAATGTTAAACGATAATGTTCATTAATTTTAATTTATGGTTTCTAAAGTATTGAAAGTGGAAATGTAGGTAAAGAGTATGACAATTTTTTGTTGAAAAGAGGAGATGACTTTATAATTTTTGGGTAAGAAGAGACCCAACCAGTCAATCCCTTCTACCTCCTACCCCGTTGGTCTTTATACTGTTGTGAAAAGTATGAAATGTCATTCCAAAATAACCTCCCTCTCTCCAAAAAAAAAAATAAATAAATAAAATAATAGTAATTAATAAGACGCGTCTCAATATTTGACATTTTACATATTATGTGGCTAGCGGTCAATTGTTTAAAAAATTGATTTTTTTTTTTTTTTTATTCTAACTCAGGACCAGTTTTGAATAAATCTTGCACACGTGCACGCTCAGAGCACAACCAAAAATATGCGATGGGAAATAAGGGAAATTAAATTTAAATAAAAAAATGTAATAACGAAAACGTTTGATTGACGAGAAAAAATAGGTTCTCAGTGTGTCCGGAGATTTTTTTTTTTTTCATATCGGGTAACTACGAAAATCCGTTACACTGATTCCGCGATACGAATAATTTCATTCACTCTGACAAACTCGAAAATCGTTTTCGAAAATAAAAAAAAAAAAACCCCACCACGAAACATCGTTGAAGACGATAATATTACAGTCGCCTCGCAGCAGTAAAAGAAAAAGACGCGCCTGCAGTTAATCCCCCCCGCAGAGACAGCGAGAGCTTCAGAGAACATCAAACGAATTTTTTCACGTTCTTTAATTTTGTACTTCATTCCCTCCCCCCACCCCATCCCTCTGATTTCGATTAACGTATAATATTACTTTTTTTCCCCCCGTTATCACTTTTATCGGCTATACAATATTATTATATACACGAAATAATGGATTCGTTTTTTGTATATTTATTTTATTTTTTTTTTTTTCGTTTCGTTTCCAGCGGACCTTTGTCGATACAGATACATTTGTAATTAAATGTCAAAATGTTTGTTTACGAGTTTGCGATAAATGCAAAAAAAAACAAAACTGGTGGAAAAAAAAGCAATAGAAAATAACGGAGGTTTAATCGCTTTTTATTTTTACGTTGCAGAAACGAGAGAAACATTAAAAGCCGGCAAACATTTTTTATTCTTTTTTTTTTTTTTTTTTGGTTTTCATAACTTTTAATGAAAACATTATGAAGAGCTCGCGAAATAATACACTCGGTTTTTATTGTTCAAAGCGAACGACAATTAAACGCGCGCAGAATATATTTTACCTACGACACAATAATAATAATAAACACGACTCGGGACTATATGCGTTTGAAATCACAAAATATATTTGCGCACAAATATTTATTAAAAAATATGAAAATACGCATTTAAATATGCGTTTATTTTAGTCATTGACGTTTTAAAAACACGAAAATCGTGAATGTATAGAAATTCGTTTTTAAAAATGATACTTAAATCTACCACCGTTCATTTGTTTCAATTTTTCGGCCTTAGACTCTGAGTTGAACTAAGAAGCTAGTGTTTTTACAATGGTTTTTATTATTATTTTTTTTTTATGTGTATACGTTTTCACATAGAAATACTTGTCTAAAAGTTTCGAACGATAAGTTCCAAAAATGATACTTTAAATGGTCGTCCTTTGAAATTCTCAATAATTGTCTCAACATTTGGAAAAACTACCTGAAATTTGGAAAAAAAAAGTCTCAGAAACTATCTTTTTTTTTTTTTTTAATCCAAACTTTATAAACATTGTAATGTATAGATAGACGATAATATGAAAAATGTATGGTAAAAACAAATTTAGTTTCAAGCCATTTTTGTCAAATTTTGAGTAGTTTTTTCTGTATTAAGAAAATTTGAAAAATGACCTCTCAAAAATATCGCGTATAGGTGAATTTTGATTAAAAAAGTTGCTGGCCGAAATATTCGGACAATAAATATACTAAAATATTCGTAATAATGTTATATACTTTATAATCCTAAAATAATCTATAACGAATAAGAAAAAAAAAATTAGCCCCCTCTATTGAAAAATTGTTTGGATTCGAATCTGGCATCAATTGTGAGTTGTCTGATTTACAATATCCACTAGTAGTACCTTTTCGACATCGGTAGCCAATAATAATAATAATAATAATAATCAAGGGGAGAAGAAGTGTTTAAAAAGCTGTTCAAATATTAGTTTACGGTGGAAATTTGATCAAGCTTCGGCGACTCAAGACTTGAATAAAATAACGTAACCCCCACCCCCACACGTTTTACCCCGTCGTCTGAGCACGTGGTAGTTGGTGGGGTGGAGATGAAAACGCGAGACGAAACACGGGGTTGACTTTTTTAACGGTCGGACGATGATGGCGCGGAAAAAAATGCGCGAAAGGAAATTAAGATAAATATTGACGAGACGAGTACCTACGAATAAGCGCGGAGCACGAAGAAAAAAAATAAAAATAAACGAATATAAAACGTTAAATTACATGAAAGATAAACGAAAAGAACGCTAAAAAGATTATTAAGACGTTATCGTGCTCGAAAATCATATATAACCCATTAATAAAATACAGTGTGTCCCAGAAGTCTCGTTCCACTCTTAGTATCTCAGTGACTTATCAATATTTTTGAATGTGGTTTTTTGTAAATTAATCCTAACACAATGAATTACGATTGCTTGCATTAATTAAAAAAAAAAAAAAAAGATTCAAAATATTAAATTTTTAAAATTTTTTTATTAATTTTCTTTTGATTACATCTCATTGAAAATTCAATTTCCATTCATTTCATTCAAATGCTATATTATTTAAAAGTTTTTAAATGGAAAATAATATTTTTATTTAAATCTAAAATGAAAAAAAAAAATTTACTCTCGGACATGTTCGGATAATTTTTCAAGTATTCAAAAAGTTATTTTGAATATATTTTTTTTTTGGAAAGTATTCGAGAATATACGTATTTTAAATAACTATCTATCCGTTTATTCGAATAGGTATCCTGAATACAAAATAAAAGTATACTTTACAAAACTGTGTTCAGAGTATGTTTGGATTTGCTGTACGTTAATTGATATGACCAATCAAATACATTTCGGGAGGGGATTGAACCCTGCACTGTGTTTTTCACTGGTTATTGTTTATTTAGAAAAAAAAAAAAAAGATTCAGTTTCAGGAAAAGCATCCTTTCCCCGACCTGTTCCTCGACGTAAGTGCGACGGCGGCGGCGGTGCGGATGAGCTGTTTTTTGGCACGTCGTCAACGTACTGCGTACACAATCTATATACAGTGGCGATTCGCCGAGGAAAACGCAAATGTTCACCGAAAACACAGTTTAGTATACAGTTCATATTATTATAAATTATGTTTTTTTTTAATTTATCGCCCGGTCAACGTTGCCCACTAACAGACATATTTTACGTTATATAGTAGCTACGGGCCCTCGTAAACATAATAATAATAATAATAATAATATATTCGTATGAATTATGTACGCGAATTCGTCATAAATCACAAACCACCTTTGCGCTGGCGCGATTCGGACACCTGTTGTGATGAATATAATATTCGTACACGTGTGTAACGTCGTGCGGTAAGAAAATATTAATTAATTAATTCGTCGGACTGCGCGTCTTCGTCACCGTCTTACTATACCTTGGTTTCGGTATAACGCTACAGTGGTTCCCAATTCAACACTAGACACGGACCACTGTTGTGAATTTTCCGCCATGATGCAGAACAACTGCTCCCCCCCTCCCCAATTACATAATAAAATCAGCATTTAAGCACACGTTTTTATAACGATATTTTTATTTATTTTGGAAAATCCAAATGAAAATAAACACAATTTTAATTGATTAATTTCTAATCAAATGTGACAAACGTGAAAAAAAAATACGATTTAACATACTTGGAGTTTATTTGATATGAAAAAAAAAAAAGGTTAAATTATTAGATGCTTATTTTTAATGTAACTTATCAGCACGCGATTTCTTGACCAGTTGTCGGATCCTTAGAATGACGCATATCGCTACAACTCAAAAGCATTTCACAGACGATTTCTTTGCTTTTTTTTATTATTATTATTATTATTATTATTATTTTTCCGCGGTTTATAGTGAAAAATCCTTATTCACATTACTACGTGTTTGAAAGAAAAAAAAAAACCCGAAACGTAAGGATTTTAGCGAATGACTGGATATAGTCCACAGCTATTTTCACAATAAAACTTTACCAAGTTTACACTAGCAAACGAATCTGTCGAATTTTTGTCATGCCAGAACTCTAAAATTTAGTTCTTCTCGAATTTCATCGAGAAAATTCTCGGCTTAGAAAATGAAAGGAATAATTGACTTGTTAACAGCGCAGGTTTTTAATAATATATCACATCGGTCGATTTCTCCGGAATTTCTAGGAATTGCGATAAGGGTTCTGAACGAATCGCTCATTAGATTATTGTTTATGCAACGATATTAAATCAAAAAAAAAAAAAAAATAAATAAATAAATAATAGAAAAACATGGAAAAAAAATTAGGCGTCGCGAACCAGTTGAGACGTGGCCACCAGTTGGGAACCACTGGTACACGGGGACGTGACGTATGTCGTACGGTCACCAACGTGTCCGACACGTCCGGTCGGGTAATTATTATTAATGAGTTGGGTTAGGTTAAGATCGGTAGATTTATCACCGTCGGAATATTATTATTAGTTTATACGACTGCGCACTCTCGGTGTGGTCCTCCCCTCTCCCAGCCAGGCTGCTATACTCTCCGAAAACGTTTTTTTTTTTTTTTTTTTTTTCTTAAATTTTTATCAGCATTCGTTAGTTTCATTGACATTCTGTCAAGTACAAAGCAGACCTTCTGCTCGATGATAAATAGCGTATTAATAATATTACCATACGATTTTGACACCGGTGTAATATTTATTATTATTATTATTTATTTTTTTTTTCGGATGATTTCGACGATAAACAAATGTTATTATTGTAATTATTATTTTTTTATTTTTTTTTCAATGCTGACGTGAATCTTGATCGCTATAAAACCGATAAGATACTCTACCCGTTTTCAAAAGACGACCCCGTTTTGATCCCGCCCCATTCGTATTTTGCACATATAAGTCAATACCAATATTTATGCTCGGTAAACGGCAGAAAAGGAAAATACTAACTGTATTCGTTCAGTGTTAAAAATAAAATTCGACATTTCCATCCTAAAACCGTTGTATCTGACCCGAGGTGCGAAGTATGACCGGTTCTCGCGTCTTTACTTTAATTTACTTTATTTTTTCTATCTAATAAATTAAGAAAAGAAAGAAAAATTAATTAATGAGAAAAATAACGTCCAAAAATTTTTGGACGTTAACTTAGACGGATATTTAGTTACATATATATATATATTTTATTTTGGGGTGAGGGCTTGACATCTTTACCTAACCCATGAACCTAATCGAACATTTTTGTAAATTATCGTAACATTGTTAACTATTACTACCTAAGATCTGCTGGTCCATCTTCTACCATATTCCATATTATTGTCCATCATGTAGACCGATCTATTTTGTTACGATTCTCACCATGTTATTGTGTAATAAGTGTGGAGACTTAAATTTTCTAGGGGAGGAGCAGGGCTGACACATTTCTAGGGGGGATACTTAAGACCCATAAGTCTCCCAAAATATCCGCATGTGGACATAGAAATAAAACAATATTAATACCTTCTTCTATTGTTAATGTTTTTTCGTGGGCTTTTTAAAATAGATTTTTATTTTAGTGATTTATTACTTCATTTCAATTTTTTTTTTTTTTTTTTTTTTATACATATAATTTTATAAAGCTACAAAATCCTATTTAAAATAATTACGTTAACGTTTCTTTGTACAGATACCACCGGTAAAAGTAAGTACAAGCATCCCACAAAATATAATTCCGTGTACACGCCCGATGATGTAGGTGTAAGTGTAAATACGATGAAGTTAACGTGATTGATGCGCCGCGTGGACGAAACGACACGTAATAACAATAACAATAATAAAAATAATAAAAAGGGATATATATATATATGTATAAAAATGGATTTCTATACGATAATAATATATTAGAAAATATATCAAATATGGAAGTCGACGGTAAGCCGGTCGTACCGTAATGATATTATTATTTTTATTATTGTTACACCGATGTGTATAACGATACGAAGCCGTATTGTTATTACTACGACAGCCGAGAATGTTGTTATCTCGCGACTTCATTAAAACGAAACAAAAAAATTCAACTCCTGGTCGAGGATCTTTTCTTTTTTTTTTTTTTTAAGACGCGCAAACTTTTTGTCTCTGTGGAATTCGATAACATCACCGCGAATCGTTTCGCCGAGGAAACGAAAACTATCTTTAGAATTCAATACACCCACAAAGAGCATCCCGTCCGAGCAGCGAAATGGTGCCAAAATATCCGGATTTTTCTCCAATATAATATTATTATAGTCTTCTGCTGCTATTCGAGGCACCTGTGATAATTATCATTAATATTATCAATAATTAATTATCATTGTAAAAAATATATTATGAAAATATATAAGACATAAAAATCACAAATACATAAACGATAAAAGTCAAGGGAAAAAAAGAAAAATGAATAAAAATAAAAACATTAAAAGCTTTAAATGTTTGTAATTATTTCACCAATGAGGCGGAATACAAGTCTACTTTTTTTTTCTTTTTTTTTTTTTTGTAAGCTCCTGATTCTCGTGGGCCCGGAGACCATTGCCCCTCTTGCCCCCCCCCATTTATTCGGGCCTGTTTGTTTTTATTAAATTTATAATATAATTAAAACGAACGATGGTTTTATCGGTTTCTGGTTGTGTTTTTTTCGAAAATACCATTCCCGTGCCATCTGAATTTACCACCGGTAACGTTTCGGCAGGCTTTATACAGAGTGATTTTATAAACGTATTCACTCCCTTTTTTTGGCCTTAAAAATTTAAAATTTTGGATCGTTTTTTTCGGAATGTTCAAGTAACTGTAATATCTATGTGTTCCATAACTCATTTTTTTCCCTGTTACTTAAAATAAATCCTGTAGAGACGAAAAACTTTTTTTCAAATGGCAACTCTTCATTTCAACATTTTGACAATGTATAAAATTTCATATAATACATAATTTTTTAATCAATTTTAATTATTGAAATCAAAATAGTTTTTATAAATTCAAATTTAAGTATTAAGATTATAGTTCTTTGAGCATAGATTTCGTACTACTTGGTGACTTAACATATGTTTCCAAGAGACCGTTTTTTTGAATACATAAATTTGAACAGTTTAAACACTATTCGTTCGAATATTGATTTCAATACATCAACATTTATAGGAGAACAACTCGAATAAAAGCTCACAGTAAAAATGGGAGGTTTCCACATGCAAAGAAAAATATTCGCATCGCCAGAGGACATCCAAATGGTGACATAGTTCTTATATTACAGTAACTTTAACATTCCGTAAAGAAAAATCTAAATTTTTGCATTTTTGCGGCCGAAATTGTGGGTGAACACGCTTGAAAATCATCCTGTATGTACGAATTATTACAACGACCTCACGAGCAGGCATTACAATGTTATTAAAACCGTGTGTAATAACGGGGAAACGTCCAAAGGTCATCGTTAACGTCTCGCGTCGATCCCAACAGACGTAATGTGATCAAAAGGTCACGTGACGTAATAATTATATTATACGATATCGACCTATAAAAAATGTGATATTTGGTTTCATTCTCGTCACTGCTTGTGCCAAAAGAAAAAAAAAAAAATGATAATAATAATACCTAATAATAATAATAAATAAATAAAACAAATCACGTACTATTAGATGTATTACATAATGAATAAAATATATTATAAGAAAAATATGGATCACTGGTATAATAATATAATAGTGTACGTGTGTCGTGTGAACTCAAATCGAGAAAAAAGGCACTGCAAAAGACTTCATTTTCATGCTCAATACAATTTAGAATAGAAAAAAGTATAATTCGTACAATAAATTAACCTTGTTTATTAAATTTAGAGTGGAGTATAGTGATTTTACAATGATGTCTATTTATTTTTCTCTGTAAACACTTTTTTTTTATAGAAATACTTGTCCAAAAGTCTACGAATCGTCTACCATGTCTCGTCCCAACGTAGAACTAAACGGGTTCACAATGTTGAACTAAATGAAATAATTTATCTAGAGAAATAATTTACTATCTTTGAGTTTGACGGGATGAAGAAAAAAAAAAATGTACTTCGCCCCACGGGTATTCTTCATTTTTCTGTTTAGAGAAAACCTACTCTTTTTTAATTGAATTTTGCTTGGAATTTTAAAGCAACGATATATAATTTCTTCAATAATACGATTCTGAACAATGATGTATATACAAAGAACATTAATAGCAATCATTTTTAACTCACCCACCAAGAGTATCTGACTCGAAGAGCGAAGAATACCCGTGGTGCATTGTATGTCCGGCTTACTTCTCTATACTTTATTTTACTTTACTTTACTTTGCTTCCTTTAATTTACATTACATATATTTGCTATACTTAAAAGCCATAAATATGAACTCGATATCGTACAATATTCCCTAAAAATAAAAAAAAAAAAAAAAAAAATCCTATATGTACATAAAAAGGTTTTGTAATAATTATATTCAAAATAATACGAAACAGATTTTGTATTTACCTAGCATGTATTTTAACGATCGTACACGAGAGTTATGCAAATGAATACGTATCTCACTTCCATTAATTGTCATGGCAGTTAGCATATGCAGATTTTGTCATGCCACAATAGGCTTTATAATATTATTGTTACACTAAGGTCGTCGAGACGCCCGGGCGTAGCGTAACAATAATATTACTATAGTTTTAATTTCTAATTAAAATGAGATTGTAAATATTTCGCAACGATATTTAATTGCTCATACGCATAATACAGTGTATCTCGTATATAATTATCTAAAACAAGAACGTATTATTATACGATTATACGAACATAATATCATAATCGTGTAAAAAAAAAACCCGGACACATACTTCGCACGACGGGTGGGGATTCTCTTGACGGGTGTATTGAATTTTTTAAGAAACGATAAATCATTTGTTCAACATAGCGATTCTGGACGAGGGAATTTAATAACGTAAAAAAAACAAAATAGAGAACAAAAAAAAAGGTTTTAAAAACGTCCAAAATTGTTTTTTCACATTTTCAAAAGTGTAAGTCGACAAGTACCTGGGAATCAACTGATAAAAACTCATAAATACAGCCGCCGCCGATTTAGTATATAACGCGATAATAATCATTACGGACGAGAACACAAACGGTCAATCTCCGCTTTACGAGACGTGTACCGCGCGCGCCCGTCAAAAGGTACGCGATATTGCGTAGTAAACGAATTAATAATAACGGACAAAAAAAATTGATAATTATATCTCTCGGCTAATTGTTTACGAACGCGCGCGCGCGCGGGTTAGCAGCTACGGGTTACGACCCGTTGATCTATTTTTCGTTTGGCGCGCGCGGACCGATAATGAATTTCGTGTGTGAAAATGTGTGAATATTTCGTGCTCGTTAAGCGTCGTCGCTCGACTTTTTTCGCGCAACCTCTCGGCCTCGAGAACATTGTATTTTTAAAAAGTGAAATAATCCCATTACCACTCGTATAATATTATAATATTGTGATATTCATTTTATATCGTGTACGCGGGGGGGGGGGAGACGCGCAGCGGAGGAGAGAATGTGAGCGTAACGGCGGCGGCGACGACGCGAGTTTTCCAATCACACGCGCGACCTATATTAATATTATGCGGCGTGTGTCACCACCATATAGATACACGTTCGCGTTCGAATTGTTATTATTATTATTATTATTATTATGATAATTTTTCTATTCTCGCGTTGTTATTGCTCGTATTTATTAATCGTTGAGTTATTCGTATCGGCGGCGGCGTCGTCGTGTGCTCTGGTCCGAATCCGATCGGATATTGCCGCCGCCGCGCCGCGTGATCGAAAAGGCCGCTGTGACGAGGACGCGCGACGCCTTGAAAAATCGCTGTTGCGCATTTTGTCGCACTCTTCTAACGCGGGAAACGCGGATTATCGTAAAAACCGTTCGTATACATACACACGGTGCTCGCGAGAATCGCCTTTTAAAGTCACGTCGCGGCGTTCGTTGGTATATTATGCTGTTACTATAATATTATTATATCCTGCAGTGGCTTACTTGAACGCGGTTTTTTTTTTTTTTTGTTTTTTTAATTCTTTCGAAACTGTCGAAATAAAAAAAAAAAAAAAAATCAGTATACCTCATTGAAAACTCGTTGAACACATTATAATAATATTATAAACATTAAACGTACTAGGACTAGGAGGCGCGGACTGATAGCTGTAAACGTTATTGAAGGTATTTTTCGCTCCTCGCGTGGCATGGCACTTGGTGGCTGTGTTAAGTGTGTTCTAACGAAACAATAGATAATTTCTTCGACAAAACGATTTTGCGCAGACATTCGGTTTATAATATGTGATAATTTTACTTATGAAGTAAATCAAATATGAGTAAAGTGGTATAGACAAGAAAGCCACACATACTTTTGCACTGCGGGTATTCTTGGTTCCTCGCAGTCCCGTAGCCAGACTAAATTTTCAGGTGGGGCAAACCTAACCAGAGGGGTAGGGACATAAAAACAATATTTATGTAATTTTTAATTTATTTACACCGACATCTCATTAAATCAACACAACTGTAATTTTCCATCAGATATCCATGTATAACAGAATATTTTGGAAATTTACGAAGGAATTTACAATAATAGAATATTTATTTTAAAAATGCGAAATGAATAATACTAAATATTAAAAATAAAACTTAAATTAGAGTTTATTTAGATAATTAAATGATGAGCATAGGGGGTCACGATTTCAAAAAGACTGAGAACTGCTAAAAAAAAAAAAAAAAAAAATACCTTTCTAAAAGCCTTTCTAATATTTCCAATATTCTTAGAGGGAGCAAAGATTGGGTTTAGGGAGAGCCCCTCTGCACCCCGTAGCTACGGGCCTGGTCAAATACTATTGGAGGGTGTGTAGGATTTTAAAGAAATAATAAATCATTTTTTCAATAATACCATTCTGAAAGAAGGAAATTATAATAATATAAAGAAAAATAATGGTCATAATTTTCAACACACCCACTAAGGGTGTCTGATCCGAGGAGTGAAGAATACCCGTGGCGCCAAGTATGACCAGCTTTCTCGTCTATTCATTACTTATCTTTACGTCTTATTATAAAATGTTCTCGTAACTATTTTTAATGGTTGATGAAAATTTCAAGTCCCTAGCTGCATTATTTTTTCGTCAATTTTGCGACAGTTGTTCACCGTTTTTGGAAAACAGTATTGAGAAATTGGAAAAATGACCATTTTCGCATGATACGCGTCACTGTTTCACTTGTTCTAGGTGTCTACTACTAAAAAATTGCGACGACCACTGTTCTAAATCAATAAAGCATAATATTATTAATTATGTCGAATGTATTATAACGATTTTGTAATGGCTGCTACTTGTTATTTTTAAAAAAAAATTAAATATACCGCAATTCATAAATATATATATATATATATTTTTGAACGATACACTACGATTTTAACGATTAGAACGATGTCATAATTCGTGCACGTTGAAATTTTAAATCAAAAACCCAATTCCGAAATGACGCCCCATCGTTTTTTTTTTTCTACATTTACAATTTATTATTACGTTTACGCTCGATTTAGGTAACTTTAATATTTATCGCCATGTTATTATTCTTATTATTATTATATTATTTTACTTCAATTCGAAAACCCTCCGGCTGTGTGGCCTTCGACAAACGCGTGAATACACGCCCGCACGTTCGAACGTGTGTGTGTGTGTGTGTGTGTGTGTGTATGAATAATAACAATTAAAATATAACGACGTTGTGTACGACGGAGGAATGCGTGACTGCGGCGCGGCGATTGAGCAAGATCCTAGTGCAGTTCGTCGATCGTTTTGACGACATTTTTATATGACGTGTCAAATCGAATCGAAATTAACGGTGTGACGTAAAAAGCGAAGACTTGCGACCGCTGATTGTCGGATAGAAAACATATTGTTATTATTATTACGTATTTTAGATTCTGAACGTAGTGAAGAAGCTATAGTGTTTTTACAATGATGTTTATTTATTTATTTATTTTTTTTTGTTCTATGTAAAACTTTTCGTATGGAAATACATGTCCAAAAGTTTCGATCAGTAACTTTTTGAAACCGGATTCTTCTCTAGATTGTACTTTAAAGAGGTCATTTTTTGAATTTCTCAATTCTTTTATTTTTTTTTTTTTTTGTACAAAACTACCTAAAATTTGACAAAAACCACTCGAAAACCATAATTTTTCGATCC
>JAIPRM010005162.1:0-21120 GCA_025469315.1 Stegophylla sp. TES_Ste_2020 | reverse complement strand
TTGGACAAGTATTTCTATACGAAAAAGTGTTAACAGAAAAAATAAAATAAAAAAAAAAATAAAAAAAAAAAAAATAAACATCATTGTAAAAACACTAGCTTCTTCACTTTGTTCAGAATCTAAAATGTAATTATTCCTAAAATGTTTATTTAAAATAATTATGAGTGTTTAAAAAATAATTTCTTACCTTTAATGTGTAGTTTAGTACGTGTGTATAACACATTTCCCATTTTATAGTTATCAGGGATAAACATAAATAAATTATATTAATTTGTTATACAGTCTAAAATTAATAATTAAATTAATATAATATAAAATGTACTCATAAACCTTATATAAATATGTATAACATTATAATGGTCTATGATTTAAGCATACATTTTACGTGATCTAACTGAATATTCCACATAGAGTTAAAAAATGATTCTTTTAGGATATTCCTATTACAGAAAGAAGCATACAAAGACATTATATAATAAATGAAACGTAATAAAGGTACATATCTGTGGGTGAAACTTCTAAAATTGTTTTAATTAGTGAATTTTCTTTTGAATTCTATAGTGTTCATATTGGTTTAACATATTATAATCTTGGTTTTTCTAGTCTTTATTTAAAATTTAATGGTTTTAACCATAGTTTTTAGGTATGTGGTTAGGTGGGAGAATATTATAAATCCACCATGGTTTAGTGCAAACCTGATTGTATTATCATAATTAAAACTTTGATACACTCATAATCTTAGATAGCGTAGGTATACCAATGTTTTGTTTTAGTAATTTAATATTAAATTAATACTTTTTTTTTATGGAGTTGTGTTTACGAAAAGTAATTGTCAAGTTTCAAGATTGAAACCTTTAGTATCTGACACCTGTAATATTAACAATATTGTGAGTATAATTCACAGTAATACAGAAGATTGGACAGTTATGTTGCCCACAAAGAAAACAATTAATATTGTAAACATTGTAAGTACAATATATCAGATATTAATCAGAATAGTTACTAATGTTATAAGTTATATATATATATAATTAAATACTCAATTGTTAAACATTTTTAAAGTATCTACCTAATTGTATTTGAATATTTTCTATAACTAGGTCATAATGTTCAAATTAATTAAATACTTAGGTGTATTTAGATAATTTAACTTGGTACAATAGAAAATATTAATACATAGGATCATTTTAATCTTTAATTCTAAATTAGTAGGTAAATATTTTTTTATAATACATTAACTTCAAAATTAATATTTTTTCAGAGCCTTCTATTAATAACAGCATTTGTGTGGTCTTATGTTGTTGCTACTGCTCAGTTGATTCATAAACGAACATCATCTTGTATTTAATAAATCATAATTACTACAACATTTAATCAATTTTCTGGTTTTGTGGATAATCATGGACTTAAAATATGAAGAAGAAGAACCAGTTAATTCTAAATCATCATTTGATTTGACATTTAAAACAAAGTTAAAAGAAATTAATGACAAATTAACCAATATAGAAAAAAATTATGTTGAAGCTAAAGATTTTAATGACATTTTACAAAAAATTAATGAACTTCAAGAATATTTAAATGATTGTAAAACATTTTTACCAGCTTATAATATGAAAAAATGTTCAAATGAAATCAAAGAAATTACAAAGTATTATGAGCAATTACATGAAAAATTATTGCCTAGGAAAAAATTTGCTTTTGGAAAACGGTCTAAGCCTGTAAATACACATAAAGTTATACCACCAGTAGAAATTGAGCCAATAAGCAAATTTAAAGTTTATAAAGAAGATTGTGGGTTTAAAAACCGTTCTAATGAAAATCTCAAACTCACAGAAGATCAAACTTTATCGAAAGATATAGCTTTAGATGTATTAAGTAATTGCAATGTTCTTATTTGTGGCACTCCTAGTACTATACATGTTTCATCAGTGTCATCTTGTAAAATATTTGCGTGTGCAAGTACATCAATTTTTATTGAAAACTGTAAGGATACAGTATTTGTATGTGCATCTCAACAATTACGCATTCATGATACTTTTAAAACCGATTTTTATATTTATGTTACTAGCACTGCTATTATAGAAAACTGCAAGCAATTGCGATTTGCTCCTCTTACACTTAGTAGTCAAGAATTAAAAAAGTCGTTTGAAATGGTTAAGTTTGATGAATCTAATAATAATTGGAAAATTGTAAACGACTTTGATTGGCTGTCATCATACGAGTCATCACCAAACTGGTGTGAAATACCAGAAGAAGAACGCAATCAACCTTTGGAAGAAGATATTACAATTTAAATTGTAATATTTTAGAATAATATATTCATAGAAGCATTTTTACTTCAATATTAACTAAAATACTATACTCATTATTTATCTAATTCTCTTATATATTTTTTACTTCAACTTAATATTTTAATTATTAAAATTAAAGTATTTTTTCCGGTATCTGCCACTCTCTATATTCAAACATTCCTCTCTCACATTTTATCTCTTTCTATTGAGAATATGAATGCATATTTTTGTATTTATTTTTAATTTCTAATAAAAATAATTAAATGTAGAAAACCTCTAGTCTATTTTGCTTGCCATCTTAAATATCCTCAAATATCATTATTAAATAACATAAATAATTTTTGCCTTCTAAATTAGTGTATAGTTTATAATTTAATGTTTGGTATTTGATATAAAATGAGGTACCTCAATACAATATAAAAATAATAAATAGAAATAGAAGTTCTTTGAAAATATTTATATTATTATTTATTGGATACAAGGAACTGTTTCCTAAACTAGCTTCTCTCGCCACCTCAAGTACCACTTTGAAATATTTTTTAAAAATTTAGGACGTGTCCTAAGACATTTCAAAATACTTGCCTCACCTAGCCTAACACATACTTGTTTAACACATATTACTGTAGGTGAGATATATGGTCTGTGAGTGAAATGAAAACCTTGCTTTGCGAGGCATGGACTACGGAAGATAACAGAAAGATAATGAAAAAAAAAAAATGTAATATTTGTATTTAAGATAATAGAAAAAATTATTATTTTAAATGTTATTTTAATATATGAATTGTATTTAATTTTGATTTAGTGAAATTCTTTGATCTTTACCAATTATAATATCTATATTTTTGAAATAATTTAATTCAGATGAAATTTTCTCAATATCACCTAAATATTATAAATATTATCGAAATTTCTGATTTGGTAAAAACATTAGAAACAATCTGTAAATAATTTACTTTATAAATTACATTTTCTTTTAAAAATATACATAAATATTGATTTGTTTATACATTACAGATAATGATAAAAAACTGGACTTCGCACCATGGATAGGATTTGGCGGGTGTGTTAAATTTCAAAGAAATTCTCGTATAATTGTCTACTTATATTTAAATATTAAAACATAGTTTTGATCAAATTTTAAATAGTTTTTTCCAAATCTTGAGAAAATTATTGAGAATTTTGAAAAATGATCTCTCAAAAGTACCATCTAAAGGCAAATTAAATTGTAATCAAAATAGTTGCTGGTTAAAACTTTTGGACTAGTCTTTTTATATGAAAAAATGTTTACAGAAAAAAATAAACATCATTGTAAAAAACACTAGCTTCTTCACTCCATTCAGAACCTAAAATGAATCATTGGAAATTTATTGTATTGAAATTTATAATTTTCTCAAAAAGGAATAGGAAACTATGATTTTCTATCTCTGTTAATCACATACAAATCATAACAATGTACTATGTACAGATTTTTTTTAACTTTAGGTAATTCTTAAGTTAATTTTATTTTATGAGGAAAAATTTGGTATTTACAGTTTTTAATGGATAAATACATAGATACTTGGGTAGTTCAATATTATAAAAATCAACCATAAATAATATTTCACTGTACAAAAATAATGTTCATAAATAACAAACAAATTCAATTTAATCAATTTATAACTATAATTAAAAACAAAATTTTTAAATTTTAATGTAATATAAAATATAAAACTAAAAGTTTATAAAAATATGTGAGCATAGTCAACACAATTTTATTGGTACAAAAATAAGTATTGTTGAATGTAAGAAATATTTTGATTTTTTGACAACATATGTAAAAACTTCTTACTCCTTGAAAATATAATAATCCCAAAACCAGTCTTGAATAAAATATTCTTACACTTTTTCAAGCAAAAGAGCAATACCTTGTCCTCCACCAATACAAGCAGAACCGATTCCAAACTTGAGATTCTTACGCCTGAAAGAAATATATTATTTATAATTCATTATATATTTTCAATGGATCAATATTTCTAACCTTAAAATATTTTGAAACGTTAAGTTTCAATTTAAATTTGTACTTACATATTTTACTGATAAATACATACTGTATTTTATATTATATTACTATTAAAACCTTTATTACTAATAGTTTTAGATTTTAAAACGTATTACATAAGAAGAGATCAAAAATGATCATAAAGGAATATAAAGGTTTATTATTCTAAAATTTTTAAGCTTTTCAACGGTATAATTACAATTTGCGTCCCATCTACCATATCGGTTATTATTCTAAAAATGTTGGCTGTTTAACAGTTATTATTGTTATATTCCAGATGATAATAAAAATAACAAAAGGACAGCAAATTTTGGATAAAAAGCTCACACAATGCACATTAATTTAGTGAATCAAAATGTTGAATGGCTAAAAAATAATTTTGTTTTTTGACTTCTCTGTGAAGTATGCAAAATTTTGTTTACAGCAAAAAGCTTTTTAATTAACAATATGTGAATTAAACAAAAAATAATATGTTTAAATTCTACTCTCAGAATGAATTCAACTATTAAAAGAATGAAATTTGTTTAATTTATGTACCACTTCAATGAATATTATTAGAATTATTATAGTTATACTACCTATGATATAATTGACAAAAATCAAAGTTTTAATAGAAAAATATTGTATTGTTTTATTCTATATATTAGAATCATAAAGTGTATTTTTAAATTTTATTGAAGGATATGCACACACATGTATAACACAAAAAGTGAAGTAATAGGTATTACATAAATAGGTCAAGTATAATATATACTTCCTGGTTGCATAAGTTATCAAAGTTCAATGATATATGTTAAAAAGTGGTAGAAATTAGCTTACCTAAGTTCATGGACGAGATGACTCGTAATTCTGGCTCCTGAAGCTGCCAATGGATGACCGATTGCTATAGCACCACCATTTACATTAAGTTTTTCAATGTCGAGTTTCAGTTCTTTTTGGCAAGCTAGAGTTTGAGCTCCAAATGCTTCATTAATCTAAAAACAAAAATAGGAAATATTATAATTCTTAGATATTTTTTTTTTTTTAAATATTTATTAAGTTTACTTCAACTAAATCAATATCATTCAGAGTTTTCCCGGCAAGACTCAATAATTTTGAAATGGACGGAGCTGGTCCAATACCCATTATGCTTGGATCAACACCAACTATTGAGTATCCAACTAATCTTGCCAATGGAGTAAGAGAATGTTTCTTCAATGCTTCTTCACTGGCTAATATAACAGCTCCAGCTCCATCACATATGCCCTATTTTAAATAAATAATTACCATACATTTAAACATCGAAAAATTTAAATAAAAAAAATCACATAATTAGGAAGTATAATATATTAAAAGTTCACTAACAGATGCTGAACCAGCAGTTACAACTCCATCCTTCTTAAAAACTGTAGGCAATTTTGCTAATGTTTCAAGAGTAGTCTTTGGTTTTGGGTGTTCATCAATATCTACAATAAAATCTGACTTTTTCACTTTTATAGTCACTGGGGCTAATTCAGTATTAAATATATTGTTTTCTTGTGCTGTAAAATTATAAAAATTCAGTAACAGGTATCTATAAGATAACATTTAAATTAATTAAAAATCTATTGATCGTTATTACCTGCTTTCCACAGAGTTTGAGAACGCAAAGCAAATTCATCCACTTCTTTCCTTGTAACTTTGTATACTTCAGCTAATTTTTCAGCTGTTAATGCCATTGGCAACTTACAAAATGTATCAGTTAATCCAGTCCAAAGAGTGTCTTCAAAAGCATAAGAAGCTCCAAGCGGAATTCCAAAACGAGCATTACGGACAACGTGAGGAGATTGACTCATGTTGTCAACTCCTCCCGTTAACACAACATTAGATTCACCACTAATGATACTCTAATAAAATATAAAACACACATAAATTAACATAAAATAAAAAAAAAAATATTTTTGAAAGGCCTTTATAATAACATTGAAAATAAATATGAATATGTAGGTAAATAATATAAATTTAAATTAATAATAATTACTTGGGCTCCATTAACAATAGACTGGAATCCAGATCCACATAACCTATTGATACCCAATGCATGACGATCTTGTGGAATTCCACTATGAAGTAGAACATGTCGGGGTAAAAATGCACCATCTGGAGATGTGTTCTATGTGAAAATAATAATTATTAAATATAAATCAAAATTCTTTTGAAATAATTTTTCTCTTTTTTAATTATGTAATATAATTTTCTTCATATAAGTAAATATTTAATGCAAGAGTATTGATATGGCAATAAGATTAATTATAGCAGAAAACAAAACAACTAAAATAAACATAGTAAATAGGCAAACCTAGAAAATTCCAAGAACTTAATGCTTTATCATGGATAATACTAGTTATTAGATCATTATTATAAAAAAAAAAATTGTCTGATCAGGTAGTCTTGGATTCAAGATGTTCTGTTGATTTGTTAAATAAGCAACTATTTGTTGCATCTAAATTATTATGTTGCAAGTTATTTTGTCTTGGTCATCCTAAATTACAATGATGACATTGAGGATTATGATTTGTTTAGTTATAAAGATAATTATTAATATAGGTCGGTGCAATGTTCACAATACAGAAAATTATTTTTAAAAATATAAAACATTACAACAATTATTTAGATACCTGATATGAATATATTATATTAATATATGAATAAACTTACAACTAGAACATTTCCAATAATCACAGAATCAACAATGTTTGGATCGACATTACCGGCTGCGAGTGCAGCTTTTGCAGCAACTACTTGTAGTTCAGTAGATGAAGTTTTTACAAATTTACCACCATATGAACCAAATGGTGTTCTCTTCGCAGCAACAATAAAAATACCTGAAACCAGCAACAATTTATATCTAGTCTTTTGTAAAATGAAATCATCAAAAATATTATTTTGGTTTACCTTTCGTTAAAGCCATTTGGTGTATTATTGATACAATTTAATAGTAATAAATTAAACTCGAAATTAGTTATACACTAGTAATAAGTCTGAAATAAACTGAATACACTAACACATTTGACTACAAACAAGACTTTTATTGTTTTGTTATTGTAATTACTGACTTATTAGTAGGAACTAGGAAGCAATGCCATTGTAAACTGACACATAAGTGGCATATCATATCTAAATTCCAAAGATGAAATGACAAAAAAAAAATAATAATAAGAAACAGCTGTTGAGCTGTGTACCCATGACGTAACAAATTGATTAAATGGAAAAACAAGTTATGACATAGACATGTTAAAGCCATGATAGGAATGTTTTTTGTGAATGGTTATCGATTCGTAATTTCTGTTTACATAGGATTACAGGAAATATACTGTATTTATATTTTGTGAGGCATCAGTTGGGACTGTTTGACACATATTTTAATAGGAGGCCAGGAGGGTCTCGTAAAAGATATTTTTTTTGTGCTAAATAACAAGGCTGGCGAGAGCGATTACTTTTTAGCGATTTCAGAATTCTCTCACTCACGTCATGTATTTCTCATGGGTACGATCCGATTTAAATATTTTGTTGTCTTACATTTTTTTATGACTACTGTACCCACCCTTTATAATATAGGGGGGGTATAGCATAGGCATGCGCCAGGGGGTGCAAATGCACCCTCAGCGAGTCTTTTCATAATAATAGAAATTTTATTAAAATAGTAATATATTAAATATAACAAGGCATCAATATTGTAGTATATTAATGATCAACAGTTATGAAAAGACCGATAAGGTAATATTTACAACAGGGTCGAGTAATATAATACATATTTTGTAAATGCTTTTATGTTTATTATTTCTATTTATTAAGAATTAGGTTCGCATTATGTTAACCCTTAAGATTGGTAATTGATTAATTATATTTAAGTCTTTATCGACTTGAATACTTGATCTATATCTTGAAAGTTTGGTAATCTAAGTAATATGAATTGAAAGGACGTTGATTTTATAGGTATGTATTAAAATATATTTGTCCTCACTTCCTCAGGGTGTGCAAAGTCTGCTCTAACAGTTATTGTAGCCACATTGTTACAGATTATGAAAGAAGATTATATTATATACTATGCTCGAAAGTAGAGTTAACTTACATAGATTATTCAACTCATATGTGTATTGTGTGAAAAGTTATAATTCTTTTGGATTATAAACATTATTTTTGTTTTTACAATGATGTTTATTTTTTCTTTTTTTTGTGTATAAACTTTTTTGTATAGATCTACTTGACCAAAAGTTTTGATTAGTAACTTTTTGAAACCGTATTTGTTTCTAGTTGGTACTTTAGAGAAGTAATTTTTTGAATTTCTCGATTCTTCAATTTTTTTTTGAAAAATACTACCCAAAATTTGACAAAAAAGACTCGGAAACCATCATTTTTTGATCCGAACTTTATGACAATTTAAACATAGATAAACTATAATATAAGAAAGATTTTGGCGCAAGAAAATGTTGAAAATGTGAAAAAAAATTTTGGGCATTTTTCTAACATTTTTTTTCTTATTAAATTTTTTTTTTCTTTATTTATTAGATAAAAAAAAAAAAAAATGGAGTAAAGCAAAGTAAAGTATAGATAAGAAAGCCGGACATACTTCGCACCACGGATATTCTTCGCTCTTCGGATCCGATACTTTTGGTAGGTGTGTAAAATTTTAAAGAAACGATAAATCATTTTTTCAATAAGACGATTCTGAACGAAAGAAGTTAATAATATAAAGAACAATAATATTCGTCATTTTCAACACACTTGCCAAGAGTATCTGACCCGAAGAGCAAAGAATAGACGTAGTGCAAAATATTATGTCTGGTTTTCTTGTCTATACTTTACTTTACTTCACTTTTTTAATTTAATAAATAAAGAAAAGGAAAAAATAATCAATGAGAAAAAAAAAATGTGAGAAAAATGACCAACATTTTTTTTTCACATTTTCAAAATTTTCTCGCACCAAAAAGTTTCTCGTATTATTATTTGTCTATGTGTAAATTTTCATTAAGTGCGGATCAAAAAATGATGGTTTCTGAGTCTTTATATCAAATTTTGGGTAGTTTTTCCCAAAAAAAATTAAAGAATTGAGAAATTCATCTCTAAAGTACTTACTAGAGCAAATCCGGTTTCAAAAAGCAACTGATCGAGACTTTTGGACAAGTATTTCTAATCCGAAAAAGGGTTTAAGGAAATAAAAAAAAAAGAAGAAAAAAAATAAACATCATTGTAAAAATCCTAGTTTCTTCACTTCGTTCAGAATCTAAAATAAATATAATTTAAAATTAAATATTTGCAAAAACGTTTTATAACATCTAGGTCTAGAATATTTTTGATAATGGCCATCATAAATTGTAGCGGAGAAAAATATTTTTCTACTCTAATGTGGGCGAAGATCTATTTTACGCCGGGACAAAATTAAGGACTTGCACTTTTGTTTATTGAAATTGAATTCATGAAAAATATTTCTTTCGATGAAATAGTGGAGTCTTTCGTGACTTTAAAATTAAGGAAAAAACTTTTTTTTTATGTAAAAGTGTAGTACAAAGCAAGAACATACTTTTATTAATGACTAATAAACAGTTCAGTTTAATCATAAATTTGAAAATCCTAAATGCTTTTGTATATTATTTTATGAAATATAAAACACGTTTTATTTTAAATAAAAAAAGTTTTATGTTTATACGTTTTCTATAGTCCTCCTACTCCTTCCTCCGATTTTTAGTAAGGGCGCCTAATCAACCCTAGCCTATAGGTGACCAATTTCATAATCAGGCCCTGTGCCCGTCCTTTTTATAATATGATAACTGCAGTTCATTTACATTATTTCACTGCTTATAGGATTGAGTTTGGAATTTATTACTAATTTTAATAATAGGGTTTTAATAGATTTTCGTTTATTCAAAATATTCGAGATCGGTTAGTAAGTAAATAAAATTGTTATTTTTACGTATAATGCAATAAAATTAAATACATTATAATAAAAATACACACATAAGGAAAGTTAAGTCCAATAAGTTTTAAGTAATATTTACAGCTTATACACTTTTTTTTTTAGATAAAAATAGATTGCTGTGGTTATATGAATAATACGGTACTATTTTATACACAAAAAAAGTGTATTGTTATATGTTTATTACTCCTTTAGTATAAAGAAATAATAATGTAAAAATACTTATGTAAGTTTTATCATTTCAATATATTCCAGCAAACATTTTCAATACAATAATAATGTAATGTATATTAATTTTTGTAAATTTGAATATAATTGAAAATAGAATTTAAAAAATAGTAGGTAAGTATTAAGTAAGTTTCGGAAATTGAATTTTATGTATTATGACAGCGAAAGTATATATTTAAATAATGGTTTTATAATTGCATAGAATTTATATTTTGGTATATACATAATATTATGTATTATTATAATATTTCTTTACACATGTAAAACGTATGAGTAATATACTACTGCCTAATAAATAATCTATAATGATTATATGTATACCGATCTAGAATATATTAAAACGTATATTATATAGTTAAAATTTAAATTGTGTAGTATCAATAAACATTGACACTGTGAATAGAATAATTATTCGGTGACTGACATAATAAGTACACTTTGGGCTGCTATTGATTTTTTTTCTTTATTATGTATTTTAAATAAATATGTTGTTATTTATTACTTACCTGTTACTGTGGAGTGTAGGGCACTGATTTTTATGCCATAAAAGTTATTTTCATTTACTAATATATATATTAAAGTAAAAATTTTGACTTTGTGATGTAAACATAGATGACCTACTGAAATGCATACATGAAAAATATCTAAATTTTGATTTGAAATTTAATTTCAATTTTTCAAATAATATGTTAAATGCTTAAATTATTTTGACTAAACTTGCCCTCATAGTGCCCTGTCATAATGTGACGACAGTAACAACTTGACGATTAAATTATTTGAATAGTAAGCTAAACGTGTAATTTGTAATACATATTTACTCTCTCTCTCTCTCTAGATAACATATATATTATATTACACAACATTGAATATGTATATTTTATTTTTTTTAAATGTCACCGTAGTTTTTTATTTTCATATACACTGTATATCAATTTATAACAATAATTTATACATCTATATTTTACATAATTATAACTGGTTTTAAAACATTATATACATAGTAAAATTTAAAAATTAGTGGTTTTAAGAAATTGAATATAAATTAAACAACAATGAATACACAAAAAGTGCATAGATATCACAATAGTCAAACTAGTCAAATTTCATTTTACTTATATATGTACAATTATATCCAATATAAGATAGAATAACTTATAATTATTTTAGAGTAATTATTTCTGAGACTTTTGGTGACCAAAATCATAATGTTATATTAGTTAAACATGATTATTGTTATATATTGAATAGTGGAAAGCTGGCAGAATAAATTTCGTACATATTCAAATAATTTGAAAAAAATTATTTTTAACGTTTTTGTAAAATTGTAGAATCTGAATTTTCATATTGGCTAATAGTTTATTTAGTTAGGTTAAAAAGTAATAAATAATAAAGTAAATACATTTTTATCACCATTTTCCCTAACCTTTAAATTAGCTAATTGTAAAATATTTGAGCTTTAATATTACATTTAGGGTTTTTTTTTTTTTGATAGCATATACTAAAATAAATTATTAATAATTTGATTTAGTTTTACTATTATAATTTTTAAAATACGTTAGTCATATGTAGAAGGAGACATATGAAATTGAAAAAAAAATGTTCATTCAAAATTATAATTACTAAATACGATGTAATACGATCCTTAACCAAGAAAACCTCTAAGCTGCAATTTATACAAAAATAAATACGTTTAAACTAGGTACGTTATGTTCTAAAATATATATATAACTGTCATTGTGATTTGATAAATTATTTTACCGTCAATATTTTTGATGCAATCGAATTGAAAAACGAATCAATGAATCATTTTCCAGAATGTGGTTTCACTTTAAAAAAAAAAAAATGTGTTACGATATACCTAGGGATGTTTTTAAATTAAAAAAAAAAAAAAAATAGTAAATACAACACTTGTTATTTAACGGTATGTTAGTCCGTGATGGGAATGCGAGGAGTTTAGGTTGTCATGAAATTCAAGATTCATTCGACACACGGTTGATACGGTATTACGTATATCAATAACTACTAGTATCTATTGTAAACTCATCAGATTCGTAGAAAAAAACATTTTTCGTTTTTTTTTTTTTTTTAAGATTGCTCGAGAAATAACGGTGTTAGATCTTTTCACACATGCCAGAATCATCATCGATTCGAAATTCAACCTACTTCAAAACATCAAAGTCCAAATAAAAATATAAGTAGCTTTCTAATTATTATAATAGAATTTATTATGTATAGATTGAAAAGTATAAAATATTATAATATCTTTCGATACACGCAGTGGCGTAGCCAGGATTTTCTTAAGGGAGAAAATTGAGAATGAAAATTCAGGTGTTTTGGATTATTAAACATTTCTGGTTACGATTAAATGTAGATTTATTGAGGTGAATTATGATTTATGGTTAAATCTTAATCCATAGTTATTTTACAGAAGTTACTTATACATTAAACCTCAATTAATTTCATTAACTAATTGAAAAACATAAGAACTAAACATATTTATGTTGTGGTTATTTTGTAAATATGTTTTCAATCTTTTTATTGTCAAAATGATCGTTCATAAGTAGGAATTGTTACTGAAAATTTTGCTAAATTCTATAGAAGTTTAAAAATATGTAAAAAAAATTTATTGTATTACATTATTGAAGCGAGTTAAAATAATTTTTTAGAAACGCTTAAGTTTTTTCTAATTTTTTTAGCATATATAAATACAAATTTTTTATAAAGTATCAACTATGACATAAAATAACTCAAGAAAAATAATTATTGAATCATGTCGATCTATCTATTTAGCTGAACATAATAGTTTTAATCTTTCATATGGTTTGTTATTTAAATTATACATTTAAGATCTACTTTGCTGGTGTTGAACTATATTAACTTCCTTTAGGTAGGTATAATACTATAATAGTAATTAAAAAAAAAAAAAAATCAAAGGGAGGGGTTTGAACACCCAAACCCCCCCTGGTTACGCCACTGGATACACGTACAGTTTTTTAATCGCACGGATGCCGATAATATAATATTTGTAAAAATATTTTCTGATTAATGTGTAGTTTATTAAAACATTTTCATATATATCTAACTAAATTTAGTTTATTAGTTAAATTATAAAAAAAAAAAAAAAAAAAAATCAAATTGCACGTTTTATATGCTGAACTATACAGTATTTTACGGGAAAACTATAATTGGCACTTGAAAATATTATTATATTAAAATAGAGGTACTGATGAAATATAATATTTTGTGTCGTTTAAACGTGTTAACGTTTATGGCGGGTTCCGCTTATTGTTATACAGATTTTTAACTATCAAGTGGTCCACGTAATCGATTTACACAGGTATAACCGAAACGTATGATATATTTATGTTCTATTAAAAAAATAACAAACACACTCGAAAGGTTTGGTCGAATCAAAGCGACTGGCGGAAAAGCGATTACAATACGCGGCGGAAAACCCACTGAACATGTACGACACAATAATAATAAACACATATGTATATTAGATAAAATATTATATTACATGTGAAAATAATAAATGTAAATAGTACACCTACAGTTAGGGGCGCATTTAAGGGAAGGATATGGGAGCTAAGCCCCTCTAAAAAAGAGTAGTTTTTTATTCGTATATATAAATATTATCATTAGGGCAGAGGACTCGTATCATTTGCATATTTGTTTTGCTCAGTTACAAAATTTAGCAGAGTACGAAATAAATACGTTTCATGCTTTTACAAAGCTAGTTTTGAAATTTTATTTTGCATATAAATGCATATTTTGAGTATTTTTGGTTTTTAGGGCATATTTTATATTTTTATTCTCTATTTTAAACTTTTTGAGACATATTTAACTTATTTCATTTTTTTCCACACCGACGTTTTTATTTCAAACAATTCAGTCAAAATTTCTAGATAAAAATTTATTTACTTTTAATTTTTGTCGCATAATTATTGTTTTTGATTGTCCGTGGACACATGTATTTCCTAGAAACGCTTGAGGATTGCGAATAAAGCAGTAACAATTAATTTTATTGAGAGATACATAATCATTAATCATATATGACAATGGTTTAAATTATATTTAAATTAAGTAATGGTTTTGACTCATTTTAAAGCTTATTTATTTCATTAATACTTTTAAATTAAATCGCAAAAAAAAAAAGTGTTAATGCATATTTTAAGTGCTTATTATGGGGTTTTTAAGTGCATAAGTGCTATTGCATATTTAACGTTTTTCCAGAGCTACAAGTCCTCTGCCCTAATTATCATGAATTACGAATTTAACATAGTTAAATTTCATATTAGTCTTCCCCCTGAATAACAATCGTTAAACACGCTCCTGTCTACAGTATGTTTCACAAGTTTTGTAACAAGTCGCTACTATCTCTGCGGCAAATTAATATTTTTTTGAATGCCGTTTTTTAGACAATTATTATCTATAAGAAAATGCAAGTTTAAAAAAACTTAAAAATAATCGACAATCAAATCGAGCGCAATTCGATCGAATAAAAGAAAATTGAAATTTTGAATTTGAATTCGCCAAGCACGCGTTATCCGAAACTATCAACAATTTTAGATTCCTCGAAGCAAATATACTCTTCTGTGTAGCTAATAAAGAAGGTCACTTTAAATACCTTTTGCATACGATTATGAATCGTTACAATTTTAATTATTTATTACTTAAGTTTTTAATAAGGGATAATTCAAGTCAAACTAATTTAATTTTAATGTTTCGACTTATGTATTTTCATCCAACCCATATTATATAATATGCACTTCGCATTTTCTTATAGAAATAAAAATTGTTTTGCCGCAGACACAGTGATGTTCGGGTGTAACAAGTGGGGGATTTATAAAACAGGCTGTATACCTAATCTTAGATGCAGGCATTATGATATTATTATTATTAATATTTTAATATTTATATACATTTTTTACACTTTAAAACATTGTATTGAGCAAACACGTAGTTTTCCCGTCCTGAATTTGGCAACTGAACAATAGAGTGAAATATGCCGACGAGGAGCCGACCAGTACACACACGTATTGTATATATATATATATATATATATATACAGTAGAAACCGTTTATAATGACATTCAAGGGACCGGTAAAATTGGTCATAATAACTGATAGTCAGTATAACCAAAATGACAAAAAAAAAAAAAAAAAATTGAAAATTTGATAATACAATTATATGAGCATTATATATAATATATATATATTTTGTATTTTATAAATATATTCAATTTTTATCTCAAAATTGTGGTCAAAATACATAAATATATAGTAAAATTCAAATTAACTATTATTATTTGTTTAGTTTTTTGAAAAAAAACATAAAAATTTGCATATTAAAATATTAATCTGTTATTTTCGTTTATATATGTGACAAATTGTAACACTTTTTTTTAGTTACATTAGCAGTACGTATGATAAATGTCATTATAGAAAAAATATTTTTCCAAAATACCCAAAAATAATCGTCATAACGTCCGTACAGTCATTATAAAGACTTAATAATAACCGATACAAATTCTCACATACAATATACAATCGGTGTCATTATAAACGATTTCTACTGCGAACTCAGAGCGTATTAATGGTTAAAAAATGGTTGCCCCCCCTCTAAAGGTATAATCTTTTTCTTTTTTTTTTTTTTTTTACCGTTAGGGCGCTTCCAGAACGCGTTTTAGCCCCGGGTCCAACTTAACAAATCCGGCTCTGCAGCGGCTCATAAGTCAGTGTGTCGGCTCATCGGTGAGTCGTCAGCTAAAGAAAACAGGGCTCCGTCGGAAGGTAACCTAATTTTTTTTTCATTCTTTCAAATAATCCGGCTCGGCGGCGGAGCGGGGCACACTGACGGCGATCAGTCGGACTCGCACACGGTGCCTTTGACCACGGTGTCCGTGTACGCCACGGTGACGCGCACGTTGACGGCCCCGGGGTCCAGCTTGCCGTACAGGTACTTGTGCAGCCCGTTGCTGAGCACCCACACGCGCTGCACCGGTTCCTTGTCCACCTTCAGGTCGTTGGGGAAGCTCATGACGGCCGCGCCGCCGCCCGGCAGCACGCCCTGCGTCCGCGGCCCGTACGCGCCGTTCGAGTTCCAGCAGCCCACCTCGCCGCGCGTCACCAGGTTGTAGTACATGACGCCGCGGCCGTCCATAGCCATGGCCGACGACTGGCACTGTTCGTGGCGCGTGCACCGCGGCTCGTCCATGGCGCGGAAGTGCTCGATCACGTCGCCCGGCCGCAGCGTCGCGTCCCGCAGCGACGCGGTGGCCACGTAGAACTCGTTGTTGCTGGACAGCGAGTGGAAGTACAGCCGGCGGTCGCGCGCGTCCGGCGACAGGCACATGCCGAATATGCCGTCCATCCAGTTGAACGCGATCCCGTCCATGTTGTAGTGACAGTACAGCGGGTCCGGATAGAAGTACGGATGGTTGATCCGGTGCGACGTGTCCTGCGACGACGGGCCCGCGGACGGGAGTGAATTATTAAAAAAACGAGAGACAACGGTTGTATTATAATTAGGGCTCGGATTTTTAGATTGATTTTTGGATTTTTAGAACTTATGATTTTACAATGATGTTTATTATTTATTTATTTTTTCTCTATTGCTGAGAACACTTTTTCGTGTAGATTTCATAGATCCGAAATCGAACCCAAATGGTACTTTAAAGAGGTGTTTTTTCAAATTTCTCAATATTTTTTTTAAAAATACGAAAAAAGTGTCGAAAAATTGACGAAAAACGGCAAAATATGCAATTTCCGTAAAATTGAAAATTACTTTTTGACATAACTTCTAAAATAATGCAGCTAAAGATTTGAAATTTTCTCCAACCATTAAAAATAGTCACGAAAATATTTCATAAAAATTTCAAAAAGATTTGATAAATATTGAGTTAAATACGGCATTTTGAAAATTTCTCATTTTTGTAAGTTTTTATGTAATAAAATTTTTGATTTTTGATATTAAGACTTGAAATATATGTCTAATTGATCTGAAAAAATCTCAAAAATCGTTAGTCAACTTTTTTTTTCTATACCCGTTTGAAGTTAGAATTTCGATGAAATTCGTTAGTTTTATCTAAAATTATGCACTTTAATGTACATATTATAAGAAAATAGTAATGTTTGTGGCGTAATGGTAAAGCAACCGACTTATCACGTGACAGTGCCGGGGTTCGTTTCCAGCCCGGCACTCCGAATTTTTCGCATTTTTTTTTCCGTATATTTCTAACTTCCTTCGTTCAGAATCGTTTTATTGAAGAAATGATTTATCGTTTCTTTAAAATTAAATACACCCGTCAAGAGAATCCCACTCGACGTGCGAAGAACACCCCTACGAGCGAAGTACACATTTTTTAGCAAATGCTTTTTTTTAAGGGAGGAGTGTTATAGTTCTTGTAGATAAATAATGTATACAATACACCTATTCAATAAACGACTTTTTATAAAAACAAATATATATATATATATATATATATAATATGAAAGTGGTTATTGTTGTACCTTTTTATAGCTGTAGACGACCAAACCGTATTGAAACACATCAGACATATAAGCGTACGCGTCTTCACAATCGTCCATGATCTCGACTACGATGTTCGTGAACAACGAGTCTTTAAGAGTTTGGTTCGTCGGTATAATGAAGCGTTTAACGTGGCTGTCGGTGTTCAAGTCGAACACGTCCAATTTGACCGGACATATTTGATCGACCTTGGTCGCCAAGTTTACCGCGCCCGTGTCTAATACCCATAATCGGTTGCATTTATCTACTTCCATCCGGAATACCGATAACATGCCATGGCAGCGATTTTTCTTATCGTTAGTGTACCTGAAATGGCAAATAATAACATATTAATGTAGGTAGTTAAAAAACGCGAAATTGATTTCATTATTCGCTTCAGTTTTTAACCATCCAAAACGAATCAAAACTATCGTGAACAAATTTACTTTATCAGGTACCCCCCTTTTTTTAACTTACATTACTTTGCGTGCTGTATATAAAACAATTTTGCTCTACTCGAACTTAGTTTAGAAGTAATTTAAAATGGCGAATTTTAATGATTTCGTGTGGTCTCGCAGTACATTTTACATTATTATGATTATTGCTGACGCCACGTGAATCCCAGAAGATTTTTTTTGAACACGAGAAAGTTGGCCCTTTTTAGTCTTAATACTAATCTTTAATTATACTTTATAGTAGAGAGTAGACAGTCTGTGAGCGTGTTTTGACACTCGGCGTTATGCTCTTTTGGCTCCATCGCTTCGCTCTGCCCGATCTATATTCGTCCCTCGATGTGTCGAACACACCGAACCGCACGAAATCAGTAAAATTCGCCATATTTTTAAACGTTTGTATCTTCTAAACTAAGTGTGAGTGGTGCAAAATTTGTATATATTCGTAATCAGCATGTAAATTACCGTAGAAATAATAATTAGAATAAAAAAAAATAAATAATAATTCTCAGTAAAGTAGATTTATACCAATTATTATTATCGTTTTCATCGCGATGGGTGATTAAAAACGCACGACGACAATCGTTTTTTTTTTTTTTTTAGCTGCGATGGGTGATTAAAGGCGCATATTACCAATCCCACGACGGATACGGCTTCAGTTTCGGTGATTTAGAGTAACTGTTCAGATTCACGTACGCCAGCGTCACCGGTATTCCGGGTCTCCACTGCGGCAGGCTTAAAAACATTTTGTTCTTCCACACCTCCAGTCCCAACGGTAGATTGTTGCCCGGTATGAATTCACCGGAATTAAGCGCTTTTTGCTTGGTTTCTTGGTCCGGATACTCGAGGTCTATGTTGCCCCACGTAAAGCGATCTTTGAATCCCGCGTGATCGTTCCGACCGTTTCTGTTGGATTTTCTCGCCGACTTAAGTTGTTTCGGGTATTCCGTCGGAGTTTTGTTTCCCATCATCCACATAGACAATAACCATGGCACCAGTACTTCTGTAAAGTCATATTAAACAGAAATAATAATAATAATAATTATAAGTCTCAGTACGATCAAGCAAAATACTCGGTTTGAGAATTAAATTATATTCATAAAAGAAATAATTTTATTTAACGATTTAAAATCAGCACTCTCTAATTAATGCATATTATGTAGGATAGGGTGACCATACGTCCTGTTTTATACAGGATTGTCCTTTATTTCGGCTCTGTGTCCTGTTGTCCTGACAAACTTTCTTCTCTCAAGACGCTTTTTGTCCTGTAATTTCAAGTCTGCCCCATATTAATCCCGTTTTTTGACTTATTGTTGATTTAAAATTTTTTAAATTAAATTATTGTATAAAATAATGTAAGAATCTAAAAATCTTTTGGATACCATTAGATCAATTATAATCGTAGAATGAATTAACATTTTTTTTTTTGAAAGTAAAGTATACAATATGCATGAATAAAGGATTTGAAGAAATTTTAAAAAGTATCAATTTAGTTTCATTATGTTATTTTATGTTTTTCGAAATAGTGTTTGTATATGTTTAATCTATAATAGGTAGTTTAAAAATTATACTTTTGTCACAATTCAAAAACATATATATATATATGTAATAAATACTTGTTTATTTAAAAATATTATGAAAAATATTTTTGTCCTGTATTTTATTTTCTTAAATATGGTCACCCTAATGTAGGAGAGTGTTTTGAACTTATTCTATGTTACCCGAATTTACCGAAACTATTAATCAGTTAAATTTATTTCAACTCGGTTCTACCGATATTTGATTCTGATTTTATACACATTAACCATCACCTCTTTATTGAAAAATTATTACAACTATTGTAAAAATGTATAACATAATAGGTGTATATTTATTGAAATTTTCGACGCTCATTAAATAATTATTTGGCCATTATCTGGCACTGAACATTTCTCTGTAATTAAATTTGTTTTATCGAAATAATTATGATTTATGACAGTTAATAATAATTGCAAGAGTTCCTTTAAGGTAGATTTATTTAAACATCGATAATAGCTTATTATTGGTCTGTTCTGGTAGTGATGGAAATACTTTTGACTTTCTATTTTATTCGAAAATTAACTGAGTATGCTGAACGCTAATTTTGTTTTGGTGCATCGTTTTTCATTTACCTGACGACACTGGGAAATTTACTTGGCTTACGGTTGGTACTTCACCATGATGCTGTGGTTTCATCCAATTGTAATCGGCTGGCCAAACGTACGAATGAGGTTGATCGTATTGGACCATCTGAAAAATATTTGATTTTACAATTATTATTAATTCATACACTATAAAAATCTATAAATCCATTAATTATTATCGTCGTTATTGTTATATTATTATTATCGGTGTCATGTCATTGAAATTATGTAAATTAGAATATGTAATCATAATAATTACCCAGCTAAATTGTATCGGAGAACCCTAGCGTCCCATATTATAGTTTTTCTAAAAATAGGTATTGCGTCCCATTATATTTGTCAGGTAGAAGAATTATTTTTCAGTTTTTAAGCGCGCTCCATGGCCTAAAATTGTGTGCAGTAGCACACACAGTGTGTAGTAGCAAATATCGAATGTGCAGTAACAAATGAACAAGTGTGTAGTATATATAGCCAGTTATTTATGTATTATGATTTTATAGTTGA
>JAIPRM010005161.1:0-21125 GCA_025469315.1 Stegophylla sp. TES_Ste_2020 | reverse complement strand
GAAAAAGCAGTCCGTGTTGTTCGAACACGGACGTTGTTGCACGTTTATAAGCACTGAATAGTATGTCACTATTAATAAATATGAAACACGAACCATTTGTAAAATTATCGGCATACTTAATATAATAAAAAATATAAAGTTTACATAATTATATTTATGTTGGGAATCCCACGATACGATTAAGGTGTGCTCGGATTGAGGCGGCGCGCAACCGTCACGGCGCTGCCGACTAAATGTTTATTGTGTTTATTGATAGATGCCGCCTTTGTCGTAATTTCTCCAATTTTTTTTTCAATCAAACCCTTGTAAAATGTTTAATTATTCGTTCGTAAGAAATTTTATTGCACCAAAATATTCGCAATGAAATTTCCTATCTAGCCACCAAATTTCAAAACAATCGGTAAAGCCAATTTTCTTATATGTACGTTAAAGTGCGTAATTTTAAGTAAAACTAACGAATTCAGTCGAAATTCTAACTTCAAACGGGTATAAAAAAAAAAGTTGACTAACGATTTTTGAGATTTTTTCAGATCAATTAGACACCTATGTCAGTGAGATCATATTAAATTTTCAAGTCTTAATATCAAAAATCAAAAATTTTATTGCATAAAAACTAACAAAAAATAAGATATTTCCAAAATATTCAAAATGCCGTACTGAACTCAAAATTGATCAAATCATTTTGATATTGTTAGAAAATGTTTTTTTCACCGTTTTTAGTAGTTGGCGAAAGTTTCAACTTTCTAGCACCATTATTGTAGAAGTAATGGTAAAAATAAATTTTCAATTTTACGAAAATGCCAGTAACTGCATATTTTGCCGTTTTTCGTTAATTTTTCGACATATTTTCACCGCACTTGGAAAAAGTATTGAGAAATTTGAAAAATGACCTCTCTAAAGTACTATCTGGGTGTGATTCCGGTTCTATAGAGATACTGATCGAAACTTTCGGACAAGTATTTCTATACGAAAAAGTGTTTACAGAATGAGAAAAAAAAAAATAAAAAAAAAAATAAACATCATTGTAAAATCTCATAAGCTTCTTCACTTCGTTCAGAATCTAAAAACACACACTCAAACGTATAACCACTGAGTATTACAATAATATTTTCGCAGGTATTCTCGGACGGATGGCACACCAGAGACGTCATGACGAATTCTTCTCGAGACATCGTCATCGAATTCATACCCATCGACCCGGGATCGTACACTGTTTCTTGGATACAACTGTCGTCCAGGTATTTATTTTTCATTCTCTTGTATTTTTTTAATCACCAACCAAAACTTTCCATTCTTTTTTTTTTTTTTCAATTTAAAATGTTTATTATTTTCTCGTTCTGAATTTCTATTCATCTCGCTACGTTCCGCGATTAAAACCTCCATAGAAATTTCGTATGCGAGGTTCCAACCAAACCATTTCACTGTCAGTCGTCTTTGTATTAAAAGTAAGATTACACCAGACACTACGTATTCGTACTACATCATTCACGGGTAACAGTAATCCGAGATTACGTCATGGAAATGATTCTAAATAGTAAAACGGGGCTTTTGCAATACATTTTTTTTCCTTATTACAATATGATGTATGTAAAATATGAAAAATCTCTAATCATAAAATTATTAATACACTAAACCAGTGTTTCTCAAAGTGTGGGTCGCGACCCACTGGTGGGTCCCGAGTCAACTTTTGGGGGGTTGCAAGAAATTTGTTTAATTATAATATATTTTATAAATTCTCAAAAAATTACGTTTGTTGCCAAACTCCACTCTGTAAAAACGATGGAGTGGCACATTTGCATACATCTGTAAAATTTTATTCATTATAAACCACCAATTAATCAATAAATTATTCAAGTATTAATTTAACTTTGATTAAATTAAGAACTACCTTTTTATTCTAAAAATGAAAAACTATGTGGGTCGCGACAGGTTTTTGAAGAAAAATTTGGATCGTGGTCCTAAAAAGATTGAGAACCACTGCACTAGACTGATCGGTTATTTGCGCCGATTCGTTCGTTTCAGTACGGAAAAAAAAACGTTGTTTTATCATTTAATCATTCAACGCATTAATTTATAATCGCGGTAGTTAATTAATTGAAAACCTCTGCATAAAAAGACCGTAGTCTACACGGCAGATGTGATGAATTATGCCTCGTAACACGAAGCCCGTGAAATGCGGCAAAGCATCTCATGAATTACTAACTACCGTAATTGGGACCCAGGGACTCGTTAGCCGTTAAAAAAATAAACCGGCAACCATTTATTCCTCAGACGCCACTTATATTATAATATTATTATGCAGCGTTTCCACGTTAGTCGTAGAACTACAATAAGTAAAAATTGTCTTTAAAAAAAAAAAAAAAAAGACCATTACGTAAAAATAAATGTTATCAATACAGTTTTCGATATTTTCAAACGTTTTTTAAAAATTTAAATCAGCTGTAATCTTCTCCCCTTTTGATGTCGCAAAACTAAAATATAAAGCAATTTATTCATTTTTTTTTTCGAGTGAAAAGTAAAATATTTTGAGTTCAATAACATGGTGGTCAGCTTGTTTCTTTATTTCTATTGTACTATATAATATTAATATTTAGCATATTCATTAAATGTACAATAAATTGACTCCATGGACGCTTTCTTCCCCCACCCTATGTAAATATTTTTATTCTTGGCACACAATATCGATATGCAGGATATTTTATTTATTTTTTTAAATTTTATTCCATTTAAACTTTTGATAGTACATTACAGTTGGCAATCGCAGAGAACGAGAACTATATTTAAATAACTAAATAGTGAAGAAACATAAAATTAAAAATTAAATTAAAAGGTTAATACTATTTTTTAAGTGCAAAATTGTATACAAAAGTATAAAATATAAAATATTATATTGTACGAGTGTAAGGAAGGGGTCTTGTATGGAGGCTGAATCAACCCTGAATAAAAAAAATATATTCCTCCACGAGTGGAGATAAAGAAGGTTATTGTATGTTTCGTGCAAATGCTGTGGTTGTTTTCCAATCGCACAGGAAAATGCGTCGAGGTTTATCGCACCCCGACATCTCATTTTGCTGTCTTCCGTTTATAGTATATAGGTACACTAATTAATATAATAATAAACAATAATAGTATATTGTTGTCTGAGCCGTATTTGCTCCGGACTTTCACCAGACCTCCAAATTTCAAATTCCACGAAAATCGTTAAAACGCGTTTAATTAAAATAATAACAATAACCGATAATAAAATAACAATCGTTTCTAATAATTTTTTAGGTGAATAGTAATTTATTGTTTCCTTTTTTTTTTTTTTTTGTAATTGTTTACTTCAAACAAAAATTAAAATATTTAATTTGCTTTGATTTATCTCAGAGTTTCGAATTCTCTATAAAACTAAACTGGAAATGAAATTATTTAACGAGCTCCACTTGTTTTATAATGATTTATTATTGCGTTCTAATTTAAAATAATACTACGCATAACTATCGTACACCAGATGAGCTAATCGAAAAACTTAAAACGCTCTACATCCACGGACGCAAAAATTTACCCTTTACCGTGAAATCAATGCTAAACTGGTTTCTATTTATTATTTATTACTAAATCATGTTTTCTATTTTATTTGATTTTACACAATATATTAGCAATGAATAGTAAGCATACGTTTTCATTGAAAAAATAAACATATTTTTGCATATATAACTGTAAAAACAACTAAAATAAGTCTATAACACAGGGATGGTCAACATGAATATGTTCACGAACCACACGTTTAAATAAAATTATATCAAGAGCCAAAACAAGTCTTTTAAGTTCATTTTTAGTGTATGTTATTGAAAACAGATGTCCAGTATTGAATCTCGTAGCAATAGTTAAGGCAACTCACGAAATAGAACTTTTAGAATTTTAGTCTAAAAGTTTAAAAATAATCATCATTCTGTTATGGAATTTTGTAAGAATATCTCTATTTTGAAGAACTCAAACATCAATAACTGTGCATAATTAATAATAATTGCACATAATTGAAAAATCAATCTTTGGAATGCCATTTTCTTGTGAATCATTTTAATTGATGATGAAAATAATCAAATCCAAATATTTTTCATATTTAACTAAAGATCGCCTTAAGGAAAAACTCTGAGTCGTTCATGCTTCAATGTAACCAGATCAGAAACACTTGGAAATAAAAGATATAAAAAAATATATGTCATCTCAACAATAATACATGTTTAACTTTATACTAAAACATTATTATTTGTACAATGTCAATACAAATTCAAACTTTATACACTTAAAGTCATAATTGAAAAATTAAAATTATGATGAATAAAAAGTATTATATTATTAAATAAGATTGTTATTGTTTTTTCGAAAATAGAACGAGAGCCGCATGCAACCACGACAAGAGCCGCATGCGGCTCGCGAGCCACAATTTGGGCACCCCTGGTCTATAATATACGTATGTACAGTTAAATATTCGTGAATCATATCATTTATCCAGATATACGATTATAAAGAATTTTAAAATTGTATACATATATGTATTTGAAATGAGTTTTCTAAAGTCCTAAATGAATATTTGAACGTGGGCCTTTGAGTCGCGTTCGCCCCGGATCCCCGTAATGCGTAAATCTGGCCCTGGTTGTTAAAATCATAATATTATTTATTGTGTATACCAGCGGTTCCCAACCTGTGGGCCGCGGCCCACTTGTGGGCCTTGAGTAACGTGGAAGTGGGCCGTAGTGGTAGTGTTTAGGAAAATTTTAATTTATGCTGATTAAGATCAACATTGAGATTTTTATATTTTATTAAAATATATTACATTTTTTTTTTTTTTTTTTAAATAAGAAGATTACCTATTAAAAATTGAATCAACTGTTGATTACTGATCAGATATTAAATTCGTTTTTTAAACCACACATTTGGTACTGTTTTTGTTATGTTTAAAAAGATTATTTGGCAGTTTCTGATATTGATAGAGGAATTTTGTGGAGTTTTCTACATTGTACAAAAGCCTTTTTAAATTCAATTTTTTTGAAAAATAATTACAAATGATTTGAGGCTAAAACTAACGTTATGATATTGACTCACTCGTGAAAGACAAGCAATTTAAAATATGCATTGAATTTTTTTCAACTTTACCTCTTGTTTTTATGGCATGAATAAAAACAATACAGTTAATTTCTTTATAATAAATTGTTTTTTAAATTTTCTTGTACAGTTGTACAGAAATTTTTCCTAATTGTTTACATATGGTATACTCATTACATACACAATAAATTAAGGTGTCTGTGTTTGTGTACAAAAAAATGTTTACCTATATATTGGTGAGCCTCGACATTTTTTTACTCAAAATTGATGGGCCGCACAACTGAAAAGGTTGGGAACCACTGGTGTATACAATGTCAGTTTATTGATTGATTGGTGTCTATACGAATGTCGTTTTTTTCTGTTTTCCCCCCCCCCGTTCTGCCGCCGAACAGGATACAAACGGACGGGCCGTACTGTCTCAGCCAGTGCCCGGAGCTGGACGCGTGCATCAACGAGTCGCTGTGGTGCGACGGCGTGGAACACTGTCCGTCCGGCTACGACGAGTCGTTCGGGTACTGCATGCACCTGTTGTACACGCACCTGGTGTACACCATCGCGCTGGTCGTGGCCGTCGTCATCGTGGCCGTGTCGTCGGGGCTGACCGTGCTGTGGTTCCGGCGGTTCCGGTCGGCGTCTCGGGGCGCGTCGTCGTCGACGTCAGTGGCCGCCGCCGCCGCCGCCGTGGCCGGCTTCCGCGGCGCCGCCGGCGGCGGGTCGTCGTCGTCGGCCAACGGCACCGCCGACACCGAAGCCATAGTGCCAGCGTGCGACGTGGTTTACTGACATAAGGACAACGACGTAGTGCACTACGTCGAATACGACCGCGTCACCACCGTCTGATGGCCAGACGGGGCACGCGGGCCCGCGGCCGCCAGTGAGGCCCGGAAACGCTGCGTGTGCCCCTGTCACCGCATAGCTGAAGCGGAACGCGCCCGCCAGGCCCGTTTCGCTGCCGTCGAGTGATGAGTTAGTGACCCCCGCGCCGCCGCCGACGCGTCGCTCCGGTCACTACTTGCGCTTTCTACCCCCCCCCTCCCCCCCGCTGACTATACTCCACCCGTCACTTTGGGGTCGCGGTCGAATCGCGTGAGGAGCTACTGCTACTGCTGCACGGACGACGCGATTCCCGTACCTGTTACGCACGGCTGTAAAATACCGTCTTCTTTATCGTAATATATTATAATAGTGTACATATTATTATTATTATTCGGCGGAATACGATTGCGCGCGTTTTAGATTTTTGTGCATACGATTGCGCGCGATGCCGGGAACAACAGAGAAAACGGTTTTGACCATTCAAAGGCGTACTGATTGCGCGCGAAAGACGCGATGCGACGACGTTGCCGATGCAGGCCCGTAGCTAAGGGAGGGGGGGCTCAGAGGAGGCGTTTCCCTCCCTAAACCCAATCTTTGCCCCCCCCCCTCTAAGAATATTAAAAATATTAGAAAAGCTTTAAGATAGGTACGCTTTTTTTCAGCAGTTTTCAGTCTTTTTGAAACCACGACCCCCCATCGTTTAGTTATCTAAATAAACTTTAATTTAAGTTTTATTTTTAATATTTAGTATTATTCATTTCGTATTTTTAAAATAAATGTAATATTGTAAATTCCTTCGTAAATTTCCAAAATATTCTGTTATACATGGATATTTGATGGAAAATTACAGTTGTGTTCATTTAATGAGATATCAGTGTAAATAAATTAAAAATTGCATAAATATTTTTTTTATATATAATGCCCCTCCCCCCCCTAAAATTGATTTGCCCCACCTGAAAATTTGGTCTGGCTACGGGCCTGTGCCGATGTATGTATACAAATACCTACTCAAATACGTAATACAGTCGCCGCCTATTGTATTATTACAGTATATATTACAGTCGTCGCCGCCTGTTGCAAGCACACTTTTATATGTCCCCACGTTGCACGGCAGCCGAGGAATATTTTTGATTTGCGGGGCGAAGTTGAGGCGTCGACGAGCGTAGCGACACCGTCTAATCAACACCGGCGGAGTCCATTTTGGCGTTTCATTACCGGCAACGTTGTGTAGAAGTACAAATAATATAGCGCGCGCAATCGTATCACGCCCTTATTATTATATATTAGAACAACGATAATAATATTATTAACATACGTATGTATATTATAAAGGTGTATGCATGTTGGGCTTAGAACCCAGTGGCGTCATTTGGGAGGAGGGGGAGGATTCACTTACCCTTGTTAAACGCATTCAAGGGATAATCCCTCCAAATCCAGTATTACTTATCTAGTACAGGTACTATATATACATTTACCCCATAATCATTTTTTTTTTCATCTATGTTCTCTCCGAAATTTCTGGCTATTCATCCCCATATAATAATATTGAAATAAAATTATGAAAATTGACAAACGTATTGAGATAAAAATATAAATAGTAAATAATAATTAATGGTAATTATAGTTTGCGACCGTTTTATTTGCCTCAATTTTTCGAAAACCGTAACGGCGCCACTGGATGAACCACGGGTCTGTCGATCGGCATTTTTCATCCCACGAGTAGGAGAATAAAGGGGTAAAAATACCGCGAAACCTTACCCCTCCACCGGTTTCGTTGGAAAAATAATTCGGCTTTCCCGTCCCATCATGGATGGTGGGTCCATATAATTATTGTTCATTGGTTATGTGAAAATTCCTCGTTAAATATTTCGGCAGATGATTGATGAGGGTCGTGGCGCAACCTGTGAGTTTTAAAAACTCTCTCCGGCGTGCGCGGATTTTGCGTACACGCGTGTGTGTTTTGGCGACGATTCGTGCACGATTTATGCCGCCGCGATGCCGACAATCAAACGTACGTCACACCATATAGATGACATGAGTTTGCATACTACCTGTTACCTAAACCGAGTATGACCGGTAGAGTTACATGTTTTTCAGTGGACTTTACAAATCACCCCCGCTCTGGACCATCACTACGGGGCCTAAAATACATAAAAAAATTTGTTTGCCCGATACTATTGGATACTCGTCAACAACTAATTTCTCTACCGACATCTCGATTGCCCGACAGACAATATTCTTCGCAGGCAGCATTGCAACATAATCGCATCGTTATACGTATAACGTAAACAAATGCTATATTTATTTAAATTACATTTTCAATATTATTCGTTAATATTTGTACATTGTTATTATTATTATGTTGGATTGGGAAAATGCCTAGTCGGTGAAATGTAGTATTGAGTAAACCAGTGGCGTAATTAGGGGTAGGTCATAGGGAGGACGAAACAATGGTACCATAAGAACATTAAAAGCACATATTATACACAATATCTACAGTCTACACCTATTTATAATATGCACAGAATGTCCCTAATCGATTTGACAAATACAATACCTTTTGTTCTATTAATAATTTTTAACTTAAAATTACATATATGTATTTATATATATATATATATATATATTACAACAGCATTACGCTACAGCAATAAAATATATATATTAATGACCCAACATTTTTAAATCAGAAATTTTACATTAGTTTTAGGAAAAAATCAAAATAAAAAATAACCCTTTTGTAAACCTGATTTTCGGAAAAATGTTGGTGGTAAAATGTCTTATTAAAGTTTAATCATTTTAATTATTATGATTTTTTAAACTTTTTGAAAATATAAATTTTATTATGTATAATGTTGAATCTTGAATGATTGTGTGACCATTCACACCAAAATATTTGCAATGTAGTTGTCTGTCTAGGTGCCTAGTTTCATATACATCGGCCGAATCAATTTTCTTTTATATGCGTTTAAATGTGTAATTTTATGTAAAACTAACGATTTCCTTCAATATACTATCTTTAAACGGTTTTAGAGAAAAAATTTGACCTACATTTTTTGAGATTTTTTTTTAGGTTTAATTAAACATAATACTTATGAGTGAGATCATATAATATTTTCAAGTCCTAACATCAAAAATTCAAAATGTTATGAAATAAAATCTTACAAAAAACAAGAAGTTTCAATATTTTCAAAATTCTATACTTAACTTCTAGCTCCATTATTCCTGAAGTTGTGTTAAAAACAAATGTCAATGTTATTAAATTCCGGTAATAGCATATTTTACCGTTTTCCGTCAATTTTTCCACAGATTTTCTTCGTTTTTGGAAAATGTATTGAGAAATTTGAAAAATTGCTTTTGAAAAGCACCATTTATGTGTGCAAGTTCCGTAATACTGATCAAAATTTTTGGACAAGTATTTCTATAAGAAATAGCGGTTTCCAGAAAGAGGGAAAAAATAAAGATAAACATCATTGTAGAAACATAAGCTTCAAGAGTTCCGCTATCAGAAACTAAAAATGTCAAGGGGGGAGGGGGATTGTACACCATAATCCCTTCCCCCGTGATTTCGCCACTGGAACAAACGTAATCGGGCAAATGAACTGTTGAGAAAGCATAATATACTGCTGATCCTAGAGTATACGTACTGATCCCACATAAAATACGATATTATCGTGGCGCGCGTGAAGAAAACACTCGTCCCCGAGATGGGCGAGCGTGTGTGTACACACGAGCGTATAATAATATTATTATTTCAATATATCGTATAATATCAGCTATTTGACTTCGGGTTTTGTTTTAATTTTCATTTTTCTCCTCCTCTGTGGACCACCGAATCGCGCGAGCTACGCCTGTAATAATATGCTTGCGTACGTCTGGTGCCCGCGCACTGCACCAAATAATTCCTCGCCACCGCTCCACTGCCCCCGCCGCATTGCCACGGACGGTAATCGACGTTATTGCTCGGGAGCGGCCGAAACGTCCGCCAAAAATTTCATCCCGCGACCCTGTTCGCGTTCTTCTTCCGTCGCCGCTCGATTATATACGCCAAAAACAGTATAGTACGCTATGCTGCAGCCGACGTATAGTAGTACACGTCGTATATAGTATAGACAGCGAAAACGTCCAAACCGCGAGCGCAATTATCGCCTCTGGCCCGGCGGTGGGACGTGATGAAGCACAGCGGACCCGAGTAACAGTTATATTTTATCAACAACTTTGGTTGTTTTCTCTCTCTATCTCTCTCTCTATCTCTCTCTCTCTCTCTCTCTCTCTCTCGCTCTCAATCGATTTTCGGAAATCGAATTTCAGACTCGCGATCGCGCCCGCGGACCTAATAATAACAACCATAGGCGTAAACTGGGAGGGGCAAGAGGGGGCAACTGCCCCCTCACTTAAAATTAAACTGGACAATGTCCCCTTTGACATTTTGTAAAACTATTGAAAATACGTTTTGAATTATTAAGAAAAGCATAAAATTTTAATAGATTAACATTGAAAAAAAAAGTTATAATTGATTATCTAGTTTTTAATTTTTTGTTGATTATGATTTATTTAACTATACTACTGTTGTAGTCGTTGGACCCCTCCCCCACCTAAAAATAAAATTTGAAATTATATTACTGAATTAGACTTAATAATATATAAACTACAATGGTTACCTACAAAAAATCAAGTTTGCTCCCCCCCCCCATTAAAACTACCCAATTTAAGCCCATGATAACAACGTGTACAATGTACATAGTATAAATAATAATATACTATAATATTATAATATATTTAATATATTTTAAGTAAGACGACCACCACTCATGTTTTCGATCGAGATAATCAATATCCTTCGTGCCGCCGTCGTCTATATAGAGATGATAAAACACTTTTATGTTTAAATTACGTGTTAGATTGTCGTTAGATAATTACTGGCGAGATGTTTGGCAAAGGACGTCAGAAACACTATAAGCACTAAACACCGAATGCAATGACGTTGAATTTGTAAAGTTTTCGAATCCCATTCATATTCTCAATTGTAATTGATAATTCAGTTTTCGCAGAGTTTTATTTTCATGAAAAAATCATCCGAAATATTAATGCATAAAAAAAATAATAATAATAATACATACGCTCATTAAAATTTCTCAAAAATCAACTCTCGAGTTTCCGACATTAATATTTCAGTTAGCAATTTTTATAATAGACGAATAAAATGTGTTTAGAAAATTTGATTTATAGTTTTACGCGGTTGACAATCGCAGTGGGATATGCATGAAAAATATTGTTACATATAAAGTGTTTGATTGCTGCCTGAAGTTTTTGAAATCTTTCCCCAGTCACCCTGTATATACACACGCATATTGCGCAGCTACGAAGAAATATAGTAAACGTCAGAAAAAAAAAAAAAAAAAAGAAACGGGTTATTTTATACTCCAATTAATTCTAAACTAAGGTTTGAACGCAGTAAAATCTGCTGTAAAAGCCCTTAAAAGTAATTTTAAAATGAAAATACAACTAAAATTTTACATATATACAGCACATCCTATTATCTATAATTACCTTATATCTAAAAATAAGGTAAAAAGTTCATTTTCTCCGCAGCATCTCCACGTAAGTGCTAAGTAACACAGTAACAGTAATTCCTTAAAATTGATACATTAAAACCAAAAATAATCGATTTAATACCTCAGAACTATTCATATAATTTTTCCACGCATATTGCTAGAAATATTTTCTTTTCAAAGTTACAAAATCTTAGTGAACAAAAATTTAAAAACACGATTTGCAAAATATAGTGTTTTCGGTGAAGCTACTGTTAACTCCGTAGTAGAACAACATATTGTTATAGTTGTGGCACATTAATGGCTTATTCTAAAGACACGAAAAAGACACTTTGTTTCTAATCAATGTTCTCTAACGATGTAAATACAAAACACTTATTTATACAATTATGTATATATATATAATATTTATCATTTCGTTCGAAATATAATCTACGAAAACGAATAGTAAAACTTTCAGACTCGCTTTTTTTAACACTTACGTAACTGAATGTCTTGAATAATTATTTATCCAGCTACGTTGAGCAGTTTATCGACGAATTCGAGCTGGTCTCGGCGCCGCCACTGCATGGCTGTGTAGACTTGTAATAAGAATATTACCGCGTACAATATCGAACGGACATGTTTGATCAGCCATTCTATATTGTAATATTATTTCGAAATAATCTAGTTTAATATATCTGCACGCGATTAAAATTCACGAATTCCTAGCAATTTTGTCTCGTCGTTATTCCAGATTAAATTTTATAATATTTTTATTTTGTTAACCACTGCTAAGTTCTCTGCATAAAAACGTTGAGGTTATTCGGGATAATGATAACGTGAGCATTTTTAAATAACTTTGTAGTTAAAGATCATCAAAGACGAAGTTTTATTATCGTTACTGCCAAATGCAGAATTTATTAACAATTAATTAATCGCGACAGATGTGAACTTACATTAATAATTTTTTAAATGAAGGTCAATCTTTTAAATGTTTCAATTTTCAAGTGTTTATAAAGTGTTCATCGATTTGACTTGTTTTAAAATGTATCGTTGAAATAATTAATCCTATAGTTGTCTCCGTTTAAAGCATCCTTTACGCTTTATGTCCACATCTTGGCCGTTCGTTCGATATTGAGAATAATGGATTTATATAGGTATTGTTTCGTTGTAGTTAACACTAACGAATTCCTATACATTGTATCTGCTGTTTACGTCTTGCTTGTTATTACACAATTCGAAGGCGGAAACAGTTGAAAAAAAATTTACGTTTATTATTCGGTATATACATATTATAACGTACTATAAAAGAAAAATCTAGAGAAATAAATTTAACAAAAATAATTATTAGTACAAATTGAAAAAATAATAAATTGAACAGTCGTTTTCATGAAAAAGTGGAATAAAATATTCGAGGAATATTAATTTTAACTAAATGATTAATTTATAGATATACTTTGGTATAAATTTAAATTAAGCTTATTGATTGTTTGATTCATATATGCATATATATATATATATATATATATATATATATTATATTATGTACTTGATGTACGTTGGCTTTGTGACGAAACTGTAAAAGTTGACGTTATAGAAGAAAGAGAAACTGTAAATGAGTTAGGTAATGTTACATATTGAACTTTTGATGAATTTGTATGTATTATATATTATATTAAACTTTTTCTGACGTTATTTACTTATAATTTTGAAATACCTACAAAGTTTAGATTATTGTTTTTATAACTTCAGATACTATATTTTTACTCCCGCGGTCTCGTCAAAGAGCCAATAAATGTATATGGTATTTAAAATACAATTTTAAAGAGTAAACTTAACAACTAAACAATTCTCGTTCAAAGTGTTTTCTAATTTCTGTTTTATATTTTTCGTTTTCACTAATCTTTGTTTTAAGTTAATAATATGTATGTAAATATTAGACTCGTAAACGTAGACTTAATGATTAGCAATAATATATAATAATTGGTTGCACAGTATTATTATGTGTACAGTGGTGTACTTCATATAAGACCTAAGTGCAGTCGGACTTCGTCGACTAATCGGTTAGAATGGTTAGATTGTAGTTAAAAATCAGGGTAAAAAAAATTAATAGTAACGATTTCGTGTTATGCATTATTATCTATACCTAAGTCGTTGAAATTGTACATAAAGTCTATACAATACTATTGTTTAGGTAACGATAAACATTTATATATATACATAGTAATATTATATTTATATAATAGTATAAAGTGATGTAAGAATGTACGTAATACAATACGGTAGCTGTATGGTTGACGTGTATTGCGCGTGGTACATTGGCGAATTATTGAACTGAAGGAGTTTGAAGAGGCGCGTGTTTATGCGACCACTTGGACAGCAATCGATTTTATGGCGACGGTAGTAAAAATGTCTAGTGTTCGTCACTAACGATATTTAAAAGCAATTTTATTGTTATTATTATTATTATTTATTTATTTAAATAAGCATCGATACGTACGTATAATAATACAGTACGGTGAAGGTTTCGGGGAAATTTTTGAAAAGTCGTATTCATTCGTATCCGCGAAAAGGCGCCGAAGTGATTCTCAAAATAATATGTATAACGTTACACCATTGAATCGTAGCGCAATATACACCCACGTATAATAAATTATATAATAATGTTACATTATACATAATATACGATGTTGTTTCAATTGTGTTACTCTCGTATACTTAGTTATACTCGTATTTTGAATTTAATATTGTTATTTCGAGTAAAATGTTTAATCCGGAGTGCTTCCTGCAGCAGGTATTAGTGATACTATACGATTATAAACTGTGTACCTTACTCGTGGACATAAACTGTGTTATATTTACAATTGAAAATAATATAATTATGATAAATTATTATACATAATATAATATAGGGATAGGGATACATATTTTATATATATATATATATCAATTTAACTAAATATTACATGACATTCTGATGTACCGGACTAGATTATATAGTGCTATATTGTTATTAATTTATTATATTATATTGATACCTAGCGTTTTTATCGATATTATTAACATATCGTTGTTGTTTAAATATTTAAAAATTTATATTTAGATCAATAAAATTAATGTCGTACACACATCAGAGACCATCATTTATCACATAACAGTTTATTATAATTTCTTAATAAATTATTTACATTCAATAATCATTTTATGTACATACCTAATAGCTATTAAATATTTTTAACAATTATTTTACAATTAAATGTTCAAAAGTGTCAAGTGCCTAACGTTTTTTTTTTTTTTTTTAACAATAAACTGAACAAATCATCTCATTAAATTTTCCTTTTATGCTAACAATTTCTCCTCTTAAATGTATTTTAATTTTAGCAGACTAATCGTCGATAAATTAAGTTTATTCATATTTAAATTTTAAAATCTTGTCTGGATCTTCAGAACAATTGATCTGATCCTATTTAGTTTTTTTTTGTTTTTTTTAACTCCAACTCGTTATTGGGAAAAATGTTAAATAATATTTTAAATATTTACTTATAAATGTTCTTTTACAAATATAGGGTGATTTATTTAACATGCTCATTCCACTTTCAACCCTGAGCATAAATATTATATTATATATATATATATATATATATATATTTTTTGTACAATTTAAAAAATAAATAAACAAAAATCTTGATATTGATAAAAAATTATAAATTTGTGATATAAATGATACCTTAAACAAAAAGTAAAAAAAAAAGTAATTTTTATACCTATCAAAACTTTACAAAAAAATATTAAAATACATTCTATTTCATAGTATAAGGTTAGAAATAGTGGCTAACATTTAAGAAAACTTAATACTCAAACAATGACGCAAAAAAAAATTTTTTTTAATTAATTTCTTCACAAAAAATATAATTATATTAACGTTTTAAATTGTGCAAAAAAAAAATCATATTTATATATTAAACAAAAATCAGTCGAGCATGTTTAAAAATCACCTTGAATATAATTTATATTATATAAATGTACCTATTATGAATTTAGTAATATCCAAAATTTATTATAGCTATATGTAGTTAATATTATAATGTTTATTTTTTTTAAATCTTGTTTAACGATTTGTACCTACATAAAATAATAATTATTGTCAACGTAATAATGGCCACTGAAATTAAAATCAATGACCATGTATATAAATAATATGTTTGTACATTCACTTGTTAACTATTCACTCAAATTATCGTTATTTTTCATAATTCAATAACTTACTGTATAGATTAAATCAATGTTAACCGTTAAATTTAGTGATTTTGTATCTTCAATTTGTTATTATATTTTATCGATAAATGTATATGATCAGACTGCAACAGCATTGTAAATACTTTGGTCTTATTCCATAGTATTAAATCCATGTAAAAAAAAAATATTTAATTGGAAAAAATGTAATAAAATACATAGAATTCGAGCTATATTTTAAAAACATTTTTTGAACATATTTTGTATTGTCTGGAAAATTACTGTTAAATAAATATGCTACTCTACTTAGAACCCACAGCCTACTCATCAATAACATTTTTGACAGACAATTTAAACTCGCTTATGAATAATTATGATTATAATAATGTGTAAAGAACAATAAAAGCACGGACTGACGATGCGAATATTTTAAACGATTGCAAATTAAATTAAACTGTGACATATATTTACCTACACGTACATTTACTACTACTAATTACCAGGCACGAATACAAAAGTAGTTGTTATTGTAGCTAGTAAGTATTAGCATAATTTCTATAGTACAACTATAATTATCATTCATTTTTTAAATACAATTTTTTAAAACATTAATTTTCAGTATTAAATTTAATTAAATTATGTAGGTATCTATTTGAATGTATAGAATCATAATATCGACACAAAAAATCAAATTTTATTTTTTTTCGACAATATTTTACAGAGTTATACTTTCTACCCGTGCTAAATCGGCCTAACCCTAAAAAAAAAAAAAAAAATCATTCTACTAGATAGGAGCACATAATTTGTTTCAAATCTAATATTATTTCTTATTTTTGATTGCCCATCTTGAAGAATTTCAATTTTGGACCGAAATGGTTCTATACACCTCATTTATTTCCTAAATTAATTGGTAACAAGACTTCCAAAAATTAAAACGTAAATTAGTTGTAAGAACATAAAAACATAAAGCGAGAAAGACACATATACATTTTCAACATACAATTTATCTTTCACACTACTCACTACTGAAGAAATCAACAGTGAAGTTACCGAACTAAAAACAAACATACTTTTAAATTTTCAAAATATTTTGGAGAGGGTTTGAACTCTTAAACCCCCTTGTGTACATGCCTCCTAATTACTATTGATGAATTAGCAAATTATGCATGAAATTCTGGCATTTGGCAACGGAAATTTTATTGATATTCATTAAAATATCCTATTCGTATTTAGGTATTGTTAACCAGACCTATCATTTGTGAATGTGCACAGTACTCATTTACACCTATTTATTAAAAGATGCAGAAGCGAATCCAAGACTTAAATTTGGGGGGAGAGACAAAAATAGTTCAAATACACATCAAATTGGTCATTTTTACACGTCTTAAGTATTTTTAATATGCATTAATTATATTTACATACAAAATTTTTAAATTTCTGAGAAGGGGGAGCGCTCCCATAGCTCTCCCCTTGGACTCACGCCTGGCACAATGCCTTCTTTAGCCTGCCAAAAATGAATTAAAAGCACTTATACACATGTACCTAAGTGTTTTGATATTGAGTCAGTGTTTTTTTATTTTTAAATTTCAAAAACTTTGCTGGTGTCTGGACTATTGACTCAATTTAACATGTATCTTAAATCGTGAAATTTACTAGCTGTAGTCTACCAAGAGGCTAATGATAGTAGATCAAATTTTAAGTGTTTTCACACTTAACAAAATACAAAATATGAGTGCTTAAGGCTTAAATGAGTGATAGTGAAAACCAATGGTTCTTAACCTTTTTTGAATAATGGAACACTTAACATTTCATAAGATTTTCAATATTTTCATACGAAAAGTTGTACACAGAAAAAATAAATAAATAAAAATAAACATCATTGTAAAAACACTAGCTAAAAACTCTAAAAGTTACATGAAATGTAACTTAAAGTTTTATCTTTCATACAAAATAAAATATAAAATGGACAATGGGGAGGGCTTCAGCCCCTAAGTCCCCTCTGAATACACATAAAAAATAAATGTCATTAATTATTAGATATTATTTCAAAATCTACACCCATTATTATTTTCCTGTCCCTGGCTGACACCATGATTGTACAAGTCATATACATCATAAATACATTAGAAGTTGGTGACGTTCCGAATATAGGCATAAATGAAATCCAAGCATCAAGTTAAAAAAGGGTAAGTGGTTGTATAATATATTTAAATCACATAATATATAATATTAGGGTGATGAAATATTATGAATTCTGAATAAGATGTATATAATGTTACAATAAACAGATAAACAAATTTTTTTTTTTGGCTTAGCATCAAAAATATATTGTTTCGGCACACCACTGTTAAAAATTATGAATGAAACCTTACGCAAGTAAAATAGATTCATCTTACTCTTACTCTGAACTCTAGTTTTAATAAAAATAATAATAATAAATATTAATATAAAGAAAAATTACATTTAAAAACACTTTTTATTTAGAAGACTACATTTTTTTGAAGAACTATTGCAAAAGAATTAGCATTCTTTTTAAAGTATGCTACAGGTGATAGTTCAAAATATAATTAGTAAAATGTAAATATTTAATGAATAATTTAATTAAAAGTAGTCAAAATATAACATTATAAAAAAAACAGACTACTATACAAATAAAACGGCAAAACATTTTTTGAAAGTTAACAATATTAATTTTTATGTTATAATATAATACTAAACTGGCATAAATAAAATGTATGTTACATTTACTTATTTTGGTTTCATTATGAATATTAATTATTAAAGGCTGTTTCTTAAAAAAAAAAAAAATATTTAATTACAAATATGTTAGTAGTTGACTAATTAATAACAATAACTGACATTGAAATATTCAATGATAGCATATTTTTATATGAAATAATTCTTTAATCTTGAGAATCAATTGAATTTTACATCACATAAATATGGTATTATTATTATATAACTATATAGCATGTAATGATAATTATTATGCTGTACAATATTGAAATATAAAGTTTATCAAATAATAACAACATAAAATTGTAATACATATAATATATTTTTAACATTTATTTAAATTAAAATCATTGTTCTATTTGCTATAACATTACGAAGTTTTAAAAAATAAACATTTATGACAAACAAAATTAAACACATAAAATGGAATGTTAGAAAAATGAAATACAATTTTCATTCAAATATTAATTGGAAAACATTAATAGATTATATCAATATTATTCAATATCACCATTTCAGAACCAAATGTGATGTAAATATAATATACTGAGAACAATACCATTAAAATTCAAAATTTTAAACTACATACACATTATTATGGTAACCTTCATTCTAAATAAGATCAATAAACAACAGTAACCAGTTTTTGTCAGCCACAGTCAGATATTTACCCCAACAAGTAAACCACCTTATTTGACATTTATCATGCTTTCTCAATGCTGAAATAGTGATGCATGCCTGTAGTGTAGGTGCAATATATTTTAAATTATATAATATAACCCGTCCAACTTATCTTGGCCAGTGGGTGACATCGCAGATATGTTCCCAATATCCATTGAATAATCAGTATATTAGCAAAGTACCATATTGTAAAAATAATTTGTGGATATTAAATTGTTATCAATAAAAAATTATTGTTATTTGGTAAGTATTACTGCCATAGATTTACATTAATATATTTAAGTTGATATTACAGGCAATATGATTATTTTTTCGGTATAATTTAGTTTTCACCCTGATATTATAAAATTGTAACGGTCGCTGCCGGCCAAGATGAATTGAACAGGTTATACATGTCATATTTTGGCTGTTAGTACCATAATGATATAAAGTTCCCATACATGGTGGAGTGAGAGGCTAAAGTCTTATAGAGAAATCTTTGATATTACTGATCTTATTTTGAATGTAAAGAAATAGCTGTGGCTGACCAGTTTTTCGAGGATGGTTTTTATAAATAATGATCCTCTTTTATTAATACTAAATTGCTATTTGACAAGAAATATTTTTATATAATTGTAAGGTTTGAACTCTTCAAATATAGCCATGACGGATATTAAAATTAATTAAAATGAAAATTAACTAGTTTTATAAGAAAAATTTAATTTATAAGGACAGCTTAATGTAATAATATTGAAGGGCAATGGTATTGTTCTAAATTTACAATACTATAATATTTAATAAATTATTATTTAAAATTAATAAAATAATTGTCATTAATTTAATATAATGAAATTAATATCACATTAAATTAATCTATTATCATGATAACATATACTAGCTTATAGTAATATTGAAATGTACACTACTCATTAATTATACAAATTGAATTGTTGAAATTTAAAAAAATTTTCAATAGACTAATTAACTATAATCTAAATTTTATAATAGGAATACAACTTTGATTGTTTTATTAAACAAAATAGAGCAGCACTGATGGACTGAAGAATCACGCACATACTATACTTAAGTTTTAACCCAAATTTAATGATTTTTTCACATATGAAAACACTAAAATTTCAACTATATGTATTATTTGAAATATTATTCTTATAAAGCTGTAAATTGGAATATTAATACATCAAAAAAAATTCCTATGTCATGCTAATAAATAAATCAAATAAATAATAATATGTTTGTATAAATTATTTAACAAAATAATTATTATTTTGACTAGTGTTGTAACAATAGGACTTAACATTTGGAATGTAATGCATCTTTTTGAAACATAAATCTCACAATGTCTTATATAATTTAATGTTTAAACATAATACTCTAATTTTAAATAAAATATTTGGCAACAATAGCTTAAAGAACTAACAACAATAAAAATAAATAGTAACAATTCAACATGACAATCAGTGGCGTTTTCTCTGGGTGTGCAAGTCGTGTGTTAACGCCCTATAATATTGCACAATATTATGTTTATTTTATTTATAATACTGTAATGTGTAATTTCCAAATCAGTTAATAATTTTCTTGTATCTAATCTTATCAGCAATCTATTTTTAAAAATAATATAAACTGGATGTCATAGCCGTGCGCAGACTGAGACACGGGCGCGGGCGATGCGATAGTGAAATAGTATGACGTTATGTAAGACGTTAAATTTTTTTTCAACGACTCGTGGTATTTTATATACATTTAATCATTAAATTGTCGTGCATGCTCGGTGAACTTCGGTGCAATATTAATACTAGGCTAAGGCGTTAATAATGAAATTAACGACTAGCCAGTAGCCAGTGCTCACTTCCCAGTGATTTGATGCATTGTTTTTGTTCGTTCGTCGATTGGTTGAAGTGCATCAGTGTAACGCGTTTTATTTATTATTTAATTAATAATATTAACAGTATTGTATTATTTTATTTGCTTTAATTGAATTAAACCTATATGTACAAGATGAATAATTGTGAAGTCGTGAATAAATTAAAAGAAAATAAT
>JAIPRM010005160.1:0-21126 GCA_025469315.1 Stegophylla sp. TES_Ste_2020 | reverse complement strand
AAATTATATAACATATAACTTGTATAAAAATAATTATTCTGCTCAAAAAATTAGTAAAATTTGATTTCATCAAGTGAAAAATACTTTTTGTAAAAAAATTCTTGAAAATTTGCCGCCCTCCAAATGTTGCCGCTGGACTATGCCTAAATACGCCTCTGCAAGTACACATGTATGATGTGTATATACATTCAACTGTAAAAGCTATTTATTAAGAATAACGTTGTCGTGAAAATGTTTTTGACTGAAAAAATGGGTTTCATAATGTGCTGAATAAAAACTAAGCGATTGTTGTTAACGTGTTTAATATTTATACATTATGTATTTTCGAAAAATCAGTCTGTACGATACAAGAAGAAGAATTAAATATAAATAACAATCATTGTCATCCATTCAATATTGTTTTTTTTTTCTGAATAGGTTTTTTTTTTTTTTTTTGCCGGTCGATTAATAAAAACAAAACGTGTACTCGATAGTTCAACTGACTGCAGATGACGTATGACAGCCATGTCATAATCTATTTATCCTTGATAAAATTGATTCAGCTTGTTGCGAGGATTATCCAAGTAATAAATACGTTTGACAAGATTCTCAATGTACAAATCCGAGCACTAAATCGGCTTTTCGAAACAGTCACGTATATAGTGTACCCTTATTCTTTAAGGCTTATCTGACTAAAGTCGAACAACCCTATTGGTTAATGTTATCGACTGGTACGCTTAGCTAGTAGTAACATTACGTTGAAAATAACAATATATTTTTATTTATTTTTACTTCATTATTAAAAATCAATAACCTAATTATTATAATAAGTCTGATAGCAGTGAATTTCAATATTTTAAGTTACTTCATTCGAAAATATTATATTATAGATAGGTTTATGCCTGGTCGTTATGATTATTCAATGCCTACGAGGTTAAACTTCACTATAATTTGAATAATATTAATTAAATTATAATTAATTCACGGGTCACAAAGGTATTAATTATTGTATTATATAATACCTTTATTTGTAGTTAGCCATTAAATGTATAATTAAACCGTTTGTTTATTGGTTGTATTTATTGTATACTGTCTTTATTCTATCTAATAAAAAATTATTGATTAACATGTTTGTACTTGAAATATGAAGAAATGTCAGTATAAATTTACGCCATTACCTATTAAATTTATATTCTTTTGAAACAAAACCAGATGTCATAAAAACTTTGGAAAATAGTTTTTTAAGACAAAACTTTGTCTAATGTATATGAATATTGATTCGATAAATTGCGTCATAAGTACGTTCCAAGTTTGAAACTTTTATAAAACCTTACGCATATGAAATACCATTAGTCAATAAAATATTAACAATAAAGTTGATAAATATATTTTCAATATTCTGTAATAATATTAATAATAATAATAATAATAATAATGTATCGTGAAGTAATACCTAATATACTCATTTATTATTTTCTATTCTTAAAACAACGTGCCAGCAAAATATTTAGATAATTATAAATTTAATTACGTAAATGTTTGTTGGTCGAATATATTTCAAATTAAAAAAGTAATTTAAAAGCTAAGTTATTTTAATTGTGTGTATGTTTGAAAACACTAAAGTATTATTATGAAGTCACAGCATTTTAGCTAAACTGAATTATAAAAATATGTTTTCATACTGCACCGACCATTGAAAATGGTCGTAAGTCATGGAACAAAAATGTAAATATTTTCCTACTTTATTGTGACTTTATTTTTACCAGAGGAATTTTTCGTGCTTATAATAATTATGAAAACAACGGTTACTCGTCCATTCGTAAATCATAAACGATTGGTGTCACTAATAAAATATTCAATACATTTCGAACCTTATCATATTTAAATTCACCGAGAAAATAATTATATTACATTTTAGATTCTGAACGAGGCGAAGAAGCTAGTGTTTTTACAATGATGTTTATTTTTTTTTAATTTTTTTTCTGTGTACAACTTTTTGTATGGAAATACTTGTTAAAAAGTTTCGATCATTAACTTTTTGAAACACGATTCGCCTCTAGATTGTACTTTAGAGAGGTCATTTTTTGAATTTCTCAATTCTTCAATTTTCCTTTTGGAAAAAACTACCCTACTACTTTTTAGTAAGAGAAACTGTTGGAAATAATTTAAAACTAAAATTTGATAACGATTTAACCTTAAAAAAAAAAAAATCGTTTTATCTCAAAAAATCGGTAAATTTGTGGAGTAACAATTTTCGTGATTTGCTTAAAGCTATTATTAAATATATTATATTTGGGTAAGGTTCTATTAAATTTTTAGCTCACTACCTATATCAAGAACTGAATAATGATAATTCCAAAATTATATGTTTATCCCAAAAGTGATTAAATTATTTTGATTTTAAATTTCCTTGTTCTTGGAAAAATTACCTTTTGGAGTACTATACGAAAAAATTCTCTACCGAAAACATATTAAACGTCTTAATTCGAGTACTTTTTCGAGTAAAATGAAGAAAATAATAAATAATAATTTATTAATATCAAACTTGTCAATTGCGATTTGGTTTTCTATATAACGATGAGTACAGAGTACTGAATAGGTACTCAAAAATGGATATAAATTGTACAGTTAATTGATAAAATGTATTCGTTAAATTTTTACGTTTAAAATAAGTACTTTACAGTGACGCAAATTGAAAGAGGGGAAGAAGGGTACTTGCCCCTCATCTTTGTCTTTATTATTGGCTACCAAATACCTGCGTTTCTTCTTTTGAACTTAACAAAACGCATAAGGGTGACAAGTCGTTTTTAAGTATTATTTTGTGGTTTCTGACAATAGTGAAAATGTATTTTATTTTCAATAGAATTAATTTGAAACTTTGTTTTTAAATCTTAATGAAATGTTTAAATATTTTTTTTTGATTATCAAATTAGAAAATTAAATAGCTTTATATTTATATATTTATATATATATATATATATATGTATTTTCAAATTGTTTTTGTCAATATTGACAAACGAATCCAAGATAGATGGACGAATTCAGATCGACGGATTGACAGATTAATGGATGTACCCTGACTGATGGATTAATCTGAACTGACAAATTCGATTATTATATAGGTAAGTAAGTAAGTACATATTTATACATTTCACACTGAAAATACTGTATTGTTAAATTAATAGACCCAATAGTACCTACCAGTATATTGAAATCATTAGAGCTTTTTATACCCATTTAATAAAATAAAATATCGAATTTTAAAATTGATATTATTGTAATTTTGTTTATTATGAATTTTAATTTTTTGACTTCTGTTAAGAATTTCTCGGTAATGTAAATCGGCCTGTAAAATCCTAAATATAAAATATTATAAAATGAATAACTTAAAATCCATATTATTAGGGCACGGAACTTATTATTATATATTGTTCTAAAATTGTAGTAAATATGCCGTACAGCTGTTCTTTTAAAAAGAGACTATTAATATGAACTGAAAATTTTTCTCTAGCAGTGAGACAAATTAAATTTAAATAAATAATACTAATGAAAAATGTGAAAAATACTGAATACATAAATACAACTATGTTTTAAAAGTGTTTATTAATAATATACATAGATTACATTTATTTTGTTATTTTTATAAATTTAAAAAGAACAAAATTATGTTACCACGTCATATTTACCTTAAAATATCTACTTAAAAATTAAGAATAATGCTTTCAAAATAGAAGAATTATTATAGATTATTCAAAGTAATTCTCAAAAAGCTTCAGTAATTTTACTTATAATTTAATAATATTTAATATAGATTACCTACTAATAGATTAGACTAGGTACTAGTAATAGATTACATATTAATAAATCTTATAAAATGAAAAATAAATATAATAAATACGTCTTCCAAGCCTATATTTCCTAGCTACCCTATAATATTAAAATACTATGCTACACAATGTGTTCATATTGTTGATGAATTGTGTAATGTATGTATTTGTACACAATAAACATATAGATTATGAGTTTACATCTACGAAAAATCAAAATATTTTCAAGTTATTTGATTGAATGATAATTATCTATTTGTTTTCGAAATACAAATATGCTTGTGTTTGATTTTTCATAGTTACTTCAAACATAAAAAAATAAATGTAGCGTAAAAAATGTTAAGCAAATAAAAGAATAACAATAGTTTTATTATTGATTTTATATGAAAAAAAAAAAAAAAGGTTTTGACTGAAAGGGCAAAGAGACTAAAATAAACAATGAAAAAGAGGAATAATATTTACACTTGCACGTTTTGTCAACAGTTTATAGATCGTACGGAATATTCAGAATTAAATTGTGATCATCAGTGTGATTTTCTACAAATAATAGTGAGATTATATTTATTATAAAATCAAGTTTGTTATTTCTAAGATAAAATTAATATCTCTCCGTCTAAATTGTTTTAGTATCATTTATGTATATGTATGTGTACATTAAGGGTTCTCAATTTTATTCGATCTTATCAAATTAGAGTAAAAGTAATTCGTATCTATGTATTTTATACACCATCATTTATTTTTTCAATAAAATTAATGTGCATAGATATTTATATCTATGGACTATTATTAGGTTATATAAAATAAGCGTTTGGTTTTGGTATACACTACCTATATCCGATGCCCTTATCGGAATCCTGGATGGATTTGTCCTGTTTTTTAAACGTTCTATTTTAGTTTGTCATCTCCACAATACTATGCGCGTAAAAGAATATAGAGTACCCGAGAAAAAGTAAAATAATATTTGTACAGCTTTATATTAAAATAAAAATCGATACTTTGATCTTAAAACGGGAGTTCAAATAAAACTTCTTGGAATTGATTAATTTAAAAGGAGAAACTTCGAATATACCCATAATCAGTGGCGGTTCGTGCTGTGGTATATAGGAGCAATGGCGTAATTAGATATTTGCTCTAAGGGAGGAAAAATGTATTTTAGAAAACTTTTCTAAAACTATTAAATAAATTAAATATTAAAAAAGCCGCATATACTTCGCACCGTGGATAATCTTCGTTCCTCGGGTCATATATGCTTGGTGGGCATGTAGAATTTTAAAGAAATGATAAATCATTTCTTCAACAAGACGATTCTGAACGAAGCAAGTTAAGAAATAGTTAAGAATATGAAGAACAATAATAGTCGTTATTTTCAATACACTCACCAAAGTATCTGACCCAAACAGCGAAGAATATCCGTGGTACAAAGTATGGTCAACTTTCTAGTCTATACTTTACTTTTTTTTTTGTCTAATAAATAGAGAAAAGGACAAAATAATTCATGAGAAAAAAAAAATAATGAAAATAAATTATCTTTGCTGAACCTCATTTTCTACAATTGGCAACTAAATTTTAATTGTTTATTAAATTAATTTCTTTAACTTAAATCTAATAATTCTCAAACATTTATATTATCTTATAAAATTATTAAGTTATAAATCAGTGGCTGGCTACCGTTTAAGAAAACTAAAAACTTTAAAAATTTTGTTCTTAAAAATAGCAAAAAACTTGATGTTTTCCTTAGATATGAAGACTTAATAAGTATTTTAAATTGAAAAAAAGTGATATTGCTTAAATCATAAAAATGACAACAAAACTTTATCATAGACAAATATCGGATAGAGTGGGAAGATGAAATAATTGTATTAGCATACATACTCAGTATAAAACTGACAATTATTTTTGTCTATAATTAACTAATGCACCGCTCAGAATCGTTTTATCGAATAAATGATTTATTGTTTCTTTAAAATTTAACACACCCCCCAAGAGTACCTCACCCGAGGAGCGAAGAATACCCATGGAGAAATGTTACGTTGGCATCCGGAGAGGGAAACAAGATAAAGCAACCTCCCCCTCCCCGGACTTTCCAAAAACGATTTTGGTTATTATTATTGTTGTAAAAAATAATTCTGACTGTATAGATTCATAAATTTGAAGTAGTCAATATTTAAAAACACTAAACAGCATAATTGTAATTGAAATGTTCATAGTGATAATTAAGGCTGTGAATTTAATGCAGTAAAAATCCTTTAAAAAATGTATTTAATTGTTAACGATGTATTCATTTATAACTGCAATCATATCAGTTTTTTCTCAAAATCACGATTGCTATCGTTTGTAATTGAAAGGATCGAGTAGATGCAATTTATAGTCAAAGAAAAGGGTTTATTTTTTAAATGTCTATCGTAGAATGAACGAAGTGAACGTAAAATATTTATAATATATTGGAAAACAGCCAAGGACTTTGTAAAATGTATTGGCTGGAAAATATTACAAATACGTATCTATGTTGATTGTCGACTGACGACGTTCTTGAATACGTTTCATAGTAGTATTAAATTATTTCGGTTTTCATCTTACCAAGACGCGTAAGTACTTTTTAGATTCTGAGCGAAAGCGAAGAATGTATTGGTTTTATAAATCTGTGTGTTTTTTTTTTTTATTATTTTTTTTTTTTCGTATGTATGGAAACAACATTTCGGGTAGAGATACTGGTCCAAAAGTTTCGATCATTAACTCTATAGAACGGAAATGTTGTCAAGATGGTACTTTTGGGAGGTCATTTTTCCAATTTCTCAGTAATTTTTTTAAGCGCACGCCTAGACTACCCAAAAATTGACAAAAAACGGTAAAAAACGGCACAACGCGAATTTTCGTAAATTTGATTTTGTTTTTTTGACGTAACTTCCAAAATAATGGAGCTAGAAAGTTGAAACATTCACCAACTACTAAAAATAGTCACGCGCACACCTCATACAATTTTTAAAAACATTTGACCAATTTTGGGGTAAATACGGCATTTTGAAAATTTCGGAAATTTCTCGTTTTTTGTTAGTTTTTAATTCATAAAATTTTAATGTATGGATATTAAGAGCTGAAAATGTAATACAATCATATTCATATGTATTTCTAACAGTACTCGAAAACTCTCGAAAATCTTTAATCAAGTTTTTGTTTTATATTTGTTTAAACTTGGAATTTTGACAGAATTCATAAGTTTTACTTAAAATTACACACTTAAACGCATATAAAAAATAATTGGTTCAGCCGATCTTCATGAAACTTGGTACGTAGATAGAAAATTACATTGCAGATATTTTGGTACAAGAAAATTTTTAATTTATGAATAATTAAAAATTTCACAAGGTTTTGATAGAAAAAAATTCGAAAAAATTACGGAAAAATTACTATACATATTAATACTATAAATGATTTTCTATAAATAAAAATGCACATGGATTATTTTGTTATTATGACTATTAATGGACATTTGAAAAAATTTTGTGTGAGTTTTATTTGGTGTAAGGTGTAACTATTATCGGAAAATTAAGTTAATTTATATAAACAGCTCAAAACCCAGGTTTTCCCGTTAAGAGACAAGAATTCTAATCACACTAATTACTGTGAGTTTGTCGATTTATTAATTATTTAAAAAAATAGATTTTTATTTAGACTTTTATTACCTTATACACACCACGCGCCAGTGCGCAAACATACACGCACGCACACACACAAATTATGTAGTACCTACCCACATTATTAAAATATATCATTTTATTAATATAACCTTATCGCCAGTTATTGTTATTATATAGTATTTGAAACTTCGCTCAGAATCATTTTATTGAAGAAATGGATTAATCGTTTCTTTAAAATTCAATACACCCGTTAAGAGAATCATCCCACCCGTCGTGCGAAGTGTGTCCGGTTTTTTTTTTTTCGCTTAGGTTAAGGTAAGGTTAGGAGAAGGGACGAGAAGGGGAGGGAAGGGAAGTAGGGACTAGGCCCGGCTTACATTATAACTTATGACAATATTTTATATGTTATTTTGTTCGCTGGGGCACCACTATAAAAGAAAACGCGTCGAGTGCAATACCTCATGCTTTAGAATAACAAGAATTACGTTATTACGATAACGTGCTGTTTGATATATTTTAATAAATCAAGATGGTGAGAAAACTCGCACGAATACAATAGTACCAGTTATATTACCAACTGTAGCCAGAAACGTATTTTGGAATCGGAGAAGGCATACATTTCACACGAATTGTACACACCACAAAATGGGTGAAGTTTTTTTTTTTTCTGAGACGAGTGATAACATATTATTTACCATCGTCGTAGTATTAATAAATTTAAATTTAAAAAGGAAAGCCGGACATACTTCGCATTACGGATATTCTTCACTCTTCGGATCAGATACTTTTGGTGGGTGTGTAGAATTTTAGAGAAATTATGAATCATTTCTTTCGCTGGCACCCACTTGCGCCCATTATACATTTTTTATAGCCCGCTCGCGTTCGAAATCATAGCCCATATGTGCCCAAAATATTTTCAATAAATATGCTTCAAATTGTGCAACGCTGCCGACATTTTTATTGAAATACGGTGCAATACGGTCGTGGACTTGTATAGTAATACAAATAAAAGAAAATAAAAATTACAAGATGAAAAAAAAAGCCATTTTATTATACACATAAATATACCCGTTGTATGTTCGAAACATTATAGGCTATAGCCCCTCCCCCTCTACTTACAAACTCATCAAACTATGCCTATGGTAAACACATGTATTTTAAAACAAATATCAAGAAAATGTTCGAAAATCTATTTGCTCTATCATATATTTTGTTATATACCAAAAGTTAGGATTTGTTGGAGTATAACAGCAGCATAATGCACTCAAAAAATAATTTCCAACACTCTACTTCTTTTATGTTCATACTAAACTTTTAGCTTAAGTTTTCATACTCTTCTAGTTTTACGTCTTGTTTAAGTTTCTGCACTCTGGTATTGATTGCACTAATAGTTTGAGAAAAGTTTTTCTGAAAATTTTCAATTTAGGAATATTTGTTTCATCGATATACAAATATATAACAGCAATATTGTTTAAAATTAATTTACAACGATTTATTATTAATTATGTAAAATGAACGTCTAGTATAGTCGACACCTCAAAGTGTAAACTGTATAACTGTTTCAAACGATTCTGAATTTTGATGATTAATATCCAAAAGTTTTAGTTAAAATAAATGTTTCATAAACATACAACCTGTAAAATTTACCTACATTAACGATTTATTAAAAACAATTATGTTTTAAATATATTATAATATGCGAACGTGTCGAGTGCGTTTTCTCATATTATTTTAAAGTTGCCTGATGATGAGTTATACCCAAACTGTAGTACTCAGTTAAAGAATATTTTATATAATGCTCATGACGAATTTGTCGATTTTAATAAATATTATATTGAGCATTAAAAATATACAATTATACAATGTATAAAAAGACATGGTTAAGTAATTTTTAAATTCATTATATATCATTCAAGTAAATTAAATGTAGTTTATCTAAAATTCTAAATTAACTTTGTTTTATAAAAAGAAAAAGTGATATTGAAAATTAAAATTAAAAAAAAAAAATAATGAAAACTTGATTTTAGTGTTATTTCTTTTATTCTTAAAACAATAGACATGTAGCTTGTAATAATTTTTCAAACGTTTAGGTAAAAAATAAATATAAGAAAATAAATCCTATGAACTAATATTATAGTTTAATACTTTTATTTAACAATAGATACTTTTTTTATATATATATTTTACCGGCACTGTGGGCAAATAGTCGAAATCAATATTTTATGTCCTTTGTATACGTATCGAAATACATATTCGGGAAACACGCAAAACATTTATGGCCGTATTTATATCGGAGTGAGGGTTTGGTAGTCGGAAAATTCCCATCGTGTTCTTTATGAAACGTATTGTAACAAATAATCGGTATATACTATAAATTATTATTATATTACTTACAATAACGTATTGACCATATAATATATGCGGTTGGATATATAGACCCTAATGACTGGTCGGCAATCGCCTACATTATAGCATGTTTGGCGCTAGTGTAAAGCATACGTACACTATTCGATGACGTGGAACGAAATGAAATAAAAAATTTATCAACTTAACTGTTGTTTTGCTTGGCTACTCTTGGTTGCACATTCAATTTATATCAATACAAAAGAAACCGGTCGGATCCTGATTGTGAAAGTTAGTTCTGAATAAATTCACTCGTGGAGAAAAATATAGGTGGTTCAGTAGTGGTTGATTTTCAAGTCTAGTGTACCTTGGGTAGACCACTTTGATGTATCATAGAGTATCATGTATCCATAGTTGTATTTGTATACCCACTTTAATTTATAATGTAAACAATTTTATACTAATTAGCATACTAACTGATGAGTTAAGTCGACTATGTACATGAATTATTATTCGGCGACATATTAATGCGCCCAAACAGAAAACGAGTTAAAGGAACTCGTTTTGTGATTGTCAGTCGGAACGGGGCAAGAATGTAGGCGATGTACTTATCGTACGAATTATACGTCTGAGAAGGGTACGTGCCAAAGTAATTGTTGTATGATGCGTGTCATCTAAGTGGTAGTTGTCATAAAAAAAAACCCAAAGTATAATTATTGTACAAAATTTAAACTACGTTCGTGAATTATTTACTCGTGTTTTATAAATTTTAAATTATTATTATTTTTTATAAATTTTACATTTTAAATTCAGAATGGAGCAAAGAATATATTGATTTTACAAATCTGTTTGTTTTTTTTCTTTCTCGTTTTTTGTATGGAAACACACTGGTAGAAATACTGATCCAAATGTACCATCCAGTAACTTTTTAGATTGGTAGTTGCATCTAATTGGTACGTACTTTTAGGAAGTAATTTTTTTAAATTTCCTATAGTTTTTCTAAGCGTAAGGAATAATAACATAAACTGAATTTTCATAAAATATATTTTAGTAATTTAACATCAATGGAGTATTTTTTGAAATATTTCATGCCTTACGGAGAGGGTCCGACCATATTTCCTAACACATATGGTCATTAGGGGCTTCTTTCCTACTCATAGGCTATACTCGTGTTATAAATTGCCTATGATTAAGGCCATTAGAGAGGGCTAAATTAAACAAATTATTAATATTTTAACCGCCTAATATTTTTATTCTATCTCACTCTATGTCTTTACTATTTCCAACCACACACCATAAATCTGACATCTACAATAGGAATTGTATTTATTACATTTCATAAAAATAAATATTTTTGAGTTGAAAATTAGAGGTAAAATTATGTTACAACATAAATAACAAAAGTTCTAATCTTAGAATGATGTGTTTATTGTTTAGTATTGTCAATCAAATTAGTTCGGTGTGTTCCTGTTACTAAAAACTTAATATTGTTATTTTTGAAAATGGATGAAAATCAACCAAAAAAATCAGAAGGTAGTGTCAATAGAAAAACCAAAAAATAAAAATTAAGTCACAAAAAGCTACACAAACCTCACAAAATATTCCAAACGCACTAAAAAATGGCAAGACACGAACTAGCAATACTAAATTATTTGGCCTCAAATATGGGCCATCAAAACTTTTGTTCCCCTACCTCTGTTACCGAAATGACGATACTGATTTTTTTTCAGTGTATTTTTGTTATTTTGCACAGAATAAGAGACTGGAGATTAGTAATCATTTAATTTCTTTAAGAGCTTTACTTTCTATAGATATTTAAGCACATGAAATTATGCCATTAATAATAATGCATTTTATTAAAAACAAATGCTTTCTTGCAACATTTAATACAATAATTATTCCACTGTCGAATCTTTTGGATTATTGAATTGAATTTTAACATATTTAAATCCATTGAATTTTCACTGAAATTAGATTATAATAAACTCATTAGGTATTAGGTCAATGTTAACACTCAGCGCTCGGCGTTCCAAGTCTTGTTGATAATATTGTGAACAGTACAAAGAGGTGAACGGTGTTTTTCATATTATTACCATTATTACGCCCTTGTACGAAGTCTATTATTATTTTCTATAGCATAAAAAAGGATTTTCTCTACTCATGTAACCAAGTGTTATAACCAAGCGCGTAGACTTGTACAGTAAAAAACCCCAGTGAATATTTATAATATCCAATAGCGTATACTATAACACGCAAAAAAACCGTAATTCTATCCTGCGTACGAGCACACGTGAAACTTTCTAGACTTTAGGCATCCTTTGCTAAATTACTCCTCTCTAGATTACAACCAAGTGTGACTTCGGAAACTTGTCAAGGGGAGGGAGGATTTATTTGTAATAGCCACAGAGGCGCAGGGCTCATAAGTTCATACACTAAAAAAACGCATGAATAAAAATGTATTAAAATCTGGCAATATATGCATTAAAACATCTACTAAAAATTTAATTAAATGCATTTATATAAAAACCTAAACTTTTTTAGTACCTATTTAGGTTAAAAAGGAAGTTAAAGTGGTTAAATAAATAAATAAATAAACAAATATATGTTGTAAAAAAGATGCATTTTATAGATAATATTGTATACATTTGTATTTTTAATTTAGTTGAATTTTAAATTATATTCACCTTTTATTGTATGAAAATAAATATAAACATTTACACAAAAATAAAAATAAACCACGAACAATACTATGTATTTGGAAACACGTTTCAAAAATTAAATAAAGAAGAATTCAAGCATTTATTTACCTTATATTTTGTTTTACTTACATTGAAATATGATTTACCTACCAAAATATGTTGGAAATAATATGCGCTGAAATTCCGAAATATTTCCGAATTAGTTATTTCCATTATAATGTGGAGAAGGTATGCACTACGCACTACGTAATATTACGTATATACGCACTTAACATTTTGGTACATACTACCATAACCAGGGCTCGGGACTTATAGCACTTAAAATCATTAAAATAAGCGCTTAAAAACGTCATTATAAGCACTCAAATAAACATTTAAAAATATTTATTAAAAAAAAAAAAAAAAAAAACAATAAAATAAAATAAAAAATAAATCTTTATCTTTATATTATAAAAAAAATTAAACTTTATTTTTGAGACTGAGGATTTTATGGATTTTCTGAAAAATAAAAAGTAGATGATATTTACAAATAGTTGATTAAAAAAAACCAATTAAATTTTACCGTCAATATGCATTATTGTGAATATTTTTGTTAACCCTGCAACAAACGGACGGCGACAGACTACGCGACAACGTAGATAAGTTAAGAATTATTTTTAATTTTAATTCTATCAAAAACAACTTTGCAGGAGAAAATCATAAAAAAGTAGAAAAACTGGTCAAAAAAGCAATAATTATTAGAAAAACTTGAAATAAGCATTTTTTTTTGAAAAATCACTGAAAAAAGCAAAAAAAAGCACTTTCAAATTTCACAGTAGAACGTGTTGTAACATGACATACATTTCTACAGCACTCTGCTACATTTTAAGTCAATCCATAAAAATAGCAAATGCTTTAAGTCCCGAGCCCTGACCATAACATTGCATTTTATTATAAAATCAATGCCACTACCACTACTGATTACGATTTACATGCCTAATATATTTGTCCGCTTAGATTAAAATTGATTGGTATTTAATATTAAGATCGGTATTTTAACGTTCATAATTATAATCATCGGGGAAAATCAATCAAAAATGTCGGTAAGCTTGGGGGGCATGGCCTTAGTCACCCCCTTCCTGGAGCCGTGCCTGATTACAACGGTATGAATATTGTTGTACTCGACCAATTTTCATTTCTAACTGTTCTCCTGCACCCATCGCGTTCGCGCTCGTTTGGGATGTCAACTATTTGACCCCTCGTATTTCATCAAAATGTATTACAACCATCCATCTTTACCTATACACTATCTACTCGCGGCATTTAATTCTACTATCTCATTTTATACGGTTTCAAATATTTTTGCCACTATACTTCACCACACATCACACTCCGTTTAACACTCCACGAGACGTCTCGATTTATTTTCACACACTTTATCTACAAATCGTGTCACTTCTTAAATTTCGCGCCCTTACTACACTCATTTCTTATCCTATCTATCACGTCACTTAGGTAATCCACTATAACGCATTCGTAATATTATGTCTGCCACACCTATTGTACTTGTTCTTGCTTCTACCTATAACTGCCATATCACTCGACTTATAAACTCGTAGTATACTAATGTCGGACGGGCCTTTACTTTATCCACGGTTTGTTAACTTTTACTGTTGAAGTCAGTTTGTTCATCTACCAACTGTTATATTATTAACGATAAGCCTCCAGTCAGGAGTTGATTTAAGGCACAGCGACCAAATGCAGTCACGTGGGGTGGCAAATTTTGTAGAGATGGCAAAATTATGTTAAATATTTATTTAATTATAATGTAGTGAAATACGTAACTTTATATTCTAAGTGGAGGACCGTGGAAGCTAGTGCTTTTACACTGATGATTATTAATTTTATTTTGAATTTTATGGAAACAATTTTTCATGTAAAAATACTAGTTTATTATAGAAACTATAGCAGGCGTGGATCCAGAAATCATAAATGGGGGGTGCTCGATCAATAGAACTACGTAAATACTAATATCAGCTAACTACTAATTACACCTTAATGTAAATCTCTATTTATAATAATTATATATTTATATATCTATTACAAAAAATCATTTAATACGTTATCTACTTCATTCGTTTAATTTACTAATGATCTACTCAGTTTATTTCACGTTTTTCATTCCGAGTGGGGTGAAGAAGCTAGTGTTTTAACAATGATGTTTATTTTATTTTTTCATATAGAAATTCTTGTGCATAAGTTTCGACTAGCAAATGTATGAATTAGAATTTTTCAACATTTTCAATAGTTTGTTTAAAATTTTGGAAAAACTACTCAAACGTAGGCAAAAATGCCTTTTAAGTTTAAAATTATCTATCGTTTATTTAAAATTTAACATGCCTACAAATTCCACCCAAGGATCGAACAAAGCCCATGATGAGAAATATGTTCAGCTTTTTTATAATACATTTATTTATCTACATTTTATCGTATTTCAATTTCACGCAAGTGTGGCAAGCGATTGCGTTAAAAAAAAATATCATATTTTTCAGTCAATTAATAATTTTATATAATTATGTGTTGTGAGGTTGATGTTGCAGGGGGTGCTCGAGCACCCATAGCCCCCCTCTAAATCCGCGCTTGCTAAAATCTAATACTTTTTTTTAAATTAAATCTTAATTGATACCTTATTAAAAATAACTTTTCATTTTAAAATTCATATTGGAAAAATCTGGACTAGGGAATCACTTAGTGGATTTATTAAAGTTTAAAGAAATAATATATAATATTCAGACAGACGATTCTAGTTTATTATTTAGGATAATTTTATTAAAAAATTTTAAAATGAATTAATCATGAAAAAAAAAAAAATTGTTAGTGAATGTATGCGTACAAATATTTCTAGTCAAAAAGTTGTTTACAGGAAAAAATTAATTTTTGAAGAGGAAAAATGGTATAAGAAAAATGTAGAAGAAATTATTAATAAGAAAATCTTTCACCAAAATGATCACCATGCTATTCTACCAATATTTCAAGTTACATTAAGTTTTTTTTTCGTTATTGTTTTTCTCAAATTTTGTGTAGGTTTTCCCAAACTCCGGCAAAAATATTGAAAAATTCAAAACTCTTTTACTAAAGTACCATTTCATGATTTCTGTTATTTTAAGGTATGAGTCGAAACTTTTATAACATTATTTCTACACAAAAGAGATTTTCCATATAAAAACAAAGAAAAATAATATCTATCATTGTGTGATCACTAATCACTAACCTCTTTAGTCTATTTAGAATCTAAAATAATATTTAGTTTTAATTTTTTAATAATTTTATTAATGGATAACAAGATTTTTTTAAATTAGAAACAAATCGACAGCTTTTAACTCATAAATATAAAAGATAGTTTCTTATTTTCACTCTCAGGCCAGCGAGTTATTAAAATCCAAGGGGGTGCGAACGCACATCCTGCTACCCCCCTGTTGAAACGTGCCATGTTGCATCGATTTTTATAGAATTCACGACCGTTTATTGGTAAATAGATTAATAAGATACGATAGAGTTGAAGCCTAAGTTTCGCGCACTTCTAAGAAAACCTTAAAATAAGCCCTGGTCTTGCCCCTTTTCGGAACTCGCCACCTACGCATGTTGTATATACGCTGCTGGTGGTGGTGGGTTCATAGCAACATCTACACGTCAGCCGTGGGAATAGTGCGTACTTGCCTACATGTACAAATGTCCAAATATTGGTGTACTTGTTAAGTACGCCAATCGTGGGATCACTCTAATCGTTCACTGGTCACATGCACAATTATTAGCATATTTGGCAGTACACCAGTCGTGGGAATCTGGCTTCAGATAAAGATATCAAGTCCCCTCCACCCACCCCCAAAAATTGTGTCTTTATATCCGCCAATGATGTAGTAATTCATATATATTATATATATAATATATTATGTTAATTACGGGTGGTGTAGTACACGAATATTGTGTAATGCAATTGGATGTAATTGTATGCTTGCTCGTTATCGGCATAATAACGCAAATTTTGAATTATTATAACTTTTAGACTAAATACAATGGCCAAATTCTGATTTTGCTATCGTTTTTAGCGTCAAAAACTAAGTACATAGAAATAAGAAAAAAAAAACCAGGAACTTGAAAAATAAAACTTGGCAACAATATTCTGGAAAATAATTTTTTATAGCGTTCTTATTTAGATATTTTTTTTTGTTTTAACCCTTTCCTTTATTCCTAGAACAAAAATTTAGATATGGCCTTTTCCGGGATGGAAGTAATAATAGTATCAACCTTTACGATTTAAATAATCGAAAAATTATCTTATTTTATGTTGGAAACATCTAGAAACTATATATTCAGTTTGACTGAGGATGTTGACATTCATAGATTAATTTTTGTTATAAGCGAGTCTTTGGAAATTATTTTAAATATTAATAGTATTTACAGTTCACTGTATAATGACTATAATGTACATATTTATCGGTGATAAAATGAATCTAAATGAATAAATAGTAAATTTAAAATAAAAATCAAAATGAATCTAAAAAGTCTACATTTCGTAAGATGTTTACTATATTGGCGCAGCAGCAACAATGAGTATTGTTATTTATACATTGCATACTGAAACAGTATTCAAAGTAAGTCATGTCACAATATATACATTTATACACTAAACTTGTTTATAATATATATATACAACAGAAGGAAGACGATGAATACGCAACGAAGACAGTAATATATATATACCTAAACCTCTATAGGTCGATTGTTTTTACCTATTTATTCATGCACGTAGTGGCTATTGGCGACGTTTTCAGGGGTGAGAGGTGAGGAATGACGTTGGACTTTCGTTGTAGTAGCCGAATAATCTGTTTTTATATGTGTACAAAAGACGACATCATCAATATTGAATAGACTGGTAAAAAGAATGCATTGAGTGAAAAAATAAAGGGAAAACCCGCTTACATAAACATCTTGGATACTTTGTGAAACAGTCATAAATACTGAGTGGCGGAAGAAAATAATATAAAGTCATTGATGACGGTACATAATGGCAGCAATGACTGTATCTACATTCACATTAATTGTTTTTTTTTTTAAATATGTACATATTTTTATTTCGTACATGATTAATGACATTACTTCGGGTTGTCTATAAGTACGCGCACTGCGAGAAACAGTCTTAGGAAATACGCGGATGAAACACGCGACAGTATTCAAAAGTCGACAAAACAAAGTGGAAAATGTAGGCTAGCCTACCTAAATAACTAGGGACCAGATTTATATGCAAATGGAATGGAATAAGCTTTCTGAAATCTGATGAGAACTGACTCCGATTTAGATCATACTTATTAAAATAACACTAATTTTATTTTGCATATTTTGTATATTTCAACGTTTTTAACTTATTTTACATATTTTAATGCATATTTGTAGTTTTATAGTGCATATTTTCATTTATAGTACATATTTTTGTTCCATCTTATATTTTTACGTTCATAGCCACATATTGACAAAATTATGATTGTTCGTTATTATCATTTTAATTCGTAATTTCAAAATGCCTAAAGTAAAAACTACAATTAGAAGTCGTTTACAGACATACGTAAACATACATAAGAATATTTTTAAAACCGATAGTTCAATTTTGTATTGCAATATTTGTGAAATTCCGGTTAACGCGACTACAAAGTTTTTGGTAGATCAACATTTATCACGCGATAAATGTTGATAAACGAATAAATACATATTTTATTGCATAAAATAGTATTTTTAAAAGCAGATTTTTAGGATTTTTAGTGCATATAAATCCGGTCCCAACTAATAACCTAGTAATAATTAGGTAGATATGAATGAGTATAGTGGAATAAGAAAACTTGGTGACCATAAAAAAAAAAAAAAAAAATGGACCAAAACATACAATACAATATAATTTAATATAATATTGGTAATTTAATATTCTGAAATGTTTGGTACTCAGATTATAGAAAAAAAAAAATTGTTGAAAAAAAATTTACACATATATATACAGCGTGGTAAAAGAACATGGTAAGATTTTTAAAAAAATAATAGATAGTTTTCACCATTTGGTGCAAACTAGGGATAACAAGGGATTGTTTAGGTATTGTTTTGCGACCTCAGAAAATATATGATGTTACAATTACGATAATAGTTATTGAAAAGTACCTACATTGTTATAATATTTATAGGACAACACTACTAACTAGTAATATCACTCAGTTGGTTATCAGTAGCCGTCGTAGCAGGTTGTCCTCCGCGCTCCGATTACCGTAACATATATACTTTGTAACCGTTTTAACATGCCTTCAAATAGGGGTCGCGGGTCTCCCCAAACCCGCTTTCTACAACACGCCCCAAGAAAGAGAACAAACGAAGCTCCACTTACTCCACCCTTTCAAAGCAAAAACAAATTTACTCCGCTTCAAAACATCGACGACGAACTTGACCAAGACGGCGTTTCCACAAACGACAACGCACAGGACGCACAGGTTAGTCCCAAAATACCGCCAATTTACGTCTACGATATTTCAAATTTCGAAACATTTCATACTTCTTTATCTAATCAAACTCTTGACGAATTCACAGTCACACATACAAAAAATTCATTAAAATTAAATCTAAGCTCAATCGAAGATTACAGATCGATTACAAAAAGTTTCAACGAATCTGAAATTAAATATCATACCTACCAATTCCAAACTGAGAAACAATTATCAGTTGTCATCAGGAACCTCCCAATTCCGATAACGGAGGAAATGATTTTCAACGAGCTGAAAGAACTTAACTTCGAAGTTAACACCGTGACACGTCTCCAAAACCGTTATAAAAATCCTATTCCAATCGTCGCCGTTCTCCTCAAAAAATCATCACCCGACATTTACTCTTTAAATAGATTGTTACACTGTGTAGTTTCCGTAGAGCCAAGAAAACCATCAACTGGCATCCCTCAGTGTACAAACTGCCAAAGATTTTCGCACACTAAAAAATTCTGTCATTTACCGCCCAGGTGTGTTAAATGCGCGGGCGACCATCACTATACCCAATGTCAAAAAACTCTAGAAACTCCTGCAAAATGCGTCAATTGCAACGGTGACCATCCAGCCAGTTACAGAGGCTGTACATTTTATAAAGATATAACAAAAAACAAAAATAAAACAGTCGCTAATCCTCGCCATAACAATAATTATAGTAATTCAATGCCTAAACCGGCTAATCAGCATGTATATACTAACAAAGATAACACTAATGATCATATCACGTATGCCTCTGCATGTAAAAATAACTCCAACAGTAATTCAACTAACAACGCAGATAGCGATAACGGCTTCATGAAAACGCTCCTACCACTTATAAATACCTTCATCACTCAACTCATGCAGAAAATAATCGAAAATCTGCCCGTCATCATAAATAGCCTAAATCAAAACACTCATGGTTCCCCATAACGCAATTTTGCTAAATTGGAACGCCAACGGTATTAAATCCCAAAGGAACTCCTTAATGGCATTTCTTAACCATCATAATATTGATATAGCTTGCATAACCGAAACACATCTGTCACACACGGACAAAATTAAATTCCCCGGCTACACAATGTACCGCGCGGATCGTAACGCGCCGACACGCTCTATGGGCGGCGTAGCAATACTGTTACGCAACAAAATTAAACACCAACATTTCCCAATTCCTGTTCTTCAGAGCTTAGAAGCCACTGCAGTGCTAATCAATATTAATAATCGATCTATTCTAATCATCAGCGCTTATCAACCACCAAGCCGCACAATGCACATTGCCGATTACGACAAATTAATGAACCTACACAATAACATTATAATGGCCGGTGATTTAAACTCGAAACATACTAATTGGGGTTGCCGTGTCTCGAATCCAAACGGTATTAAACTACATAAATACATATCTACCTCTACATGTATAGTATCTGCACCAAGCTCACCAACTTATTTTCCTTCGGATTTGAATAGACTTGCTGACATACTAGACATTCTTGTAACCAAATCAATTCAATTCAACGTCATACAAGAATCCCTCTCTGAACTCGATTCAGATCACAATCCAGTAATAATACATTTAAATTCTCCATTGCAATTTTACCACCCAAATGTCTCACTTTTCAAAGGTAAACCAAATTGGTGCACTTACTCAGACTATATAAATAATAAATTAATTATTCCAAAAAATATAAATACTGTCTTAGCAGCAGACAAAATTGCTGAACACTTTACCGAAGTCGTTACTGATGCTGCACGGGCGTGCTCGGTCACCTCACCCCAAAATCCAATTCAAAAAAATCACGGTTCACTACCACTGTTCATATTGACTTTAATCCAACAAAAACACATCGCCAGACGTGCTTGGCAAAACCAGAGAAACCCAACAGCCAAAACAACGTTAAACAAGCTTACTAAACAAGTGCAAACCGCCCTTCAACAATTCCGCGTAAATTCATATAGCAAGTTCTTGTCAAATATTCATCAAAACGACTCAAGCCTATGGAAAGTCACAAAAAATCTTTTAAACCAAGAGACAAATTGCATTCCTCCTCTTCGCACTCCAACTCATCTCATAATTTCTGACGCGGATAAATGCAAATTTTTTTCGGAAAACCTT
>JAIPRM010005159.1:0-21129 GCA_025469315.1 Stegophylla sp. TES_Ste_2020 | reverse complement strand
TTATTTAGGTTTATCAAATATATATATATATATATATGTATAATTTAATTGAAAAATTTAAAAAAAAAATTAATTTAATTTATGAAACGTTTTTCAAGCAATTATTTTATTTTGTATATTTATTTTTGGAAATGTAAGTTGATTTTACAATTTTATCATATTCTTTTGAGATTATCTACGAAGCTTCATTAAATCCAACTACTCAAGAGTATATTTTAGTATGGGCATTGATTAATAAAATACTTGTAATTATAAAAATTTTGTTTGATAAAAAAAAAATTAGAGCATAATAATTGTACTTTTTCAATCGCATAAGTGCATGCATATCTATAGTACTTTTTAAGAGCATTAAGTTCCGAGCTCTAATAACAATAGTAATAACCGATACGACTGCGCACATGGCACCTAAAAACTGTTTTTGAGATTATTAATTAATTTGAAATAAAATATATAAATACAATTTCGTTTCCCAGCTGCTTGTTATTTAACGAATACAACGATTTAGTATTTTACGCAATAATAATATCACGATGAACCTACTACGGTCACATAACACTCGTCGGTCGGGAATTTAGGTTAAAGTTTAAGGTTAAAGGTTAAAGGTTTAAGGTCGTTCTATAAACAATAAAAATTGATCTCAAACCGTCTAAAGTGTTAATGATGGTTCGTTGAAAAATCCGGTTTCTATGATAATAACAATAATTTTAATCGCATTCAATGACAACCGTCAGTTTTGTGGATTACGGATGTCGCACTGATATTTTATACAACGGCGTGCGATAATAATATTTGAGTAATAATAATAATTTATTATTATTTTTATTTTCATTCAGAACGCGCGCGTGTTGGTAGGTAACGGTTTTCGCATCTTTTATATATTTTGTAAACAAGGAAAAAAAAAATAAATAAATAAAAAAAAAACTATCCTCAATTGGCGCCAATCTCCGGCGTTTCGTGTAACCATATAATAGGCAGGCCATCCTCGCGTGAAGTATTTATTTTTTTTTTTCTTCTTTTTTGTTTAATCAACGCGTTATGTTATTATTATAACATAAATAATTATATGTGTTTTACAAAATTGAAATGAATATTACCGTTGGACCAGTCGCTCTATTATACGCACACATCGCGCGCGTCGTTATCTAATAACGTTGCTTATTTTTCACAAAATTAGCACAATATAATAATAAAATATAACGCGATAAAAATATAATTGCGTGGCATTGTACCTAGGACGTAAGTAAACAACCGGAGGGAACGCCGTTACATAATCATAATATACACATAGCCTACATTGAGAAACTAGAACGGTAAGAATGCAAAATTAATTAAGCTCTCGGCTTGAGTATGTATCTTAATATGTAAATAATCCATCGTAGATGGATAAAGACGAGTAATTTTCTATGTATTGAAAAAACGCTCCCCCCTCCTCCTCTTTGGTTAAGAAAAAATTGTTTTACATAATCCAAATTCCGACTTGGGTACAATTCCTACGCTCCTGAGGGTTTTTAGCCAAATATTATATTTATGGATGATTAACACTGACTGACTTTTAATTGTTTTAATGTTATACACTGCCTGTATATATATATATATATATATATGAATTATTTCTAAAGAAAGAAGAGAGATTTAGAAGTATTAGGGTTCCTAAATGTAATACTACTGCCTATCAAAACTATTATCAGTATAAAGCTATAATAATGTTTAATAAATTACCAAATTATATTAAGTTAATAAAATGATAAGATGTTTTATTAAAAAAAAATATATAAATATGTTAAAGAGAAACATTAATTTAAGACAATAAATTATATTAATCGTTTATACAATTATTTATGTACAATTATTATATCTATTATTTTATCTACTTTAGTGCTATAAATTTAATATTGTAATCATTGTCACTTTCTTCATTCGTTGTAAATGTACCTATTTTTATTGCTTTCTAAGTTTTAAAATTTGTTAATAATTATTAGTAATAACTTATAACTGAAGACACCCCTTCTCATCACAACAAGCTTGCTTAAAGAGAGGGGTAATCAGCTCATTCTATTTTTCTCTTTTTTTTAGATTAACTCATACTTTATGTACCATAATTAAGTTGAGCTGAATAAATTATTTATTATTATAACTATTTTAATTTAATAATAAATTTTATGTAAATGTGCAAATGTGATTCATACTTTTATATACTGTCATTTAGTTTTACATATTATAAGATTTTTTTTTATAAAATTCTATATTAAGTATCTAATCGAATGAACTCGTTGACCACCTGCTGTTTAACGATTTGTTATACATTAATTTGTAATTAAAATAGTATGAAAACAGTTAAAATAAAGAATATTATAAAATTTTTCGATTGACTTCGATTTCGAGAAATAATAATATGTCGAGCTTATTTCATTTAGAATTTTCACAATGTACATTTTGGCATTTTTTTTTTTTAGGCTGTTTTAAAGTAACTGTTTGGCGATTTTTTCGAGAACATTAAAATACCAGTCCTAATTACCGGCGAATAGTTTGATTCAGCAAACGCAAAATATAAATATACATATATATATATATATATGTGTGTGAATTTACTTCTTCAATAGTTTGTTTTAACGAGAGAAAGAGCGAGAGAGAGAGAGAGAGAGAAGTTTAAAAAGAAAACTTTATTTTTATATATTATATATATATATATATATATGTACAGATCCAAGTACGGTACGAGTATTCGCAGTGCACCATTATTATACTACTGTAGTACGATGTGTTGAAAAATCTCTTACGTGCGGTTACTGTTATTTCAAAGAGTAATTATATCATTAGGTATTATGTAGCTAGATCTTATATGTATATATATATATATATAATATGTACAGGCGTCCCAAACCAAACAGACCATAGCACTTACACTATACATATTATATACTTGCACTACTTTGCAACAGGTAAAGAGACGTTTCGACAGCCTGCGTAGTAGTTTTATTCCAATTTTTATTTTTGTAAAAAAAAAAAAAAAGCCAGACGTACTTCGCACGACGGGCGTTCTTCGCATGACGGGTGGGATTCTCTCTTGACGGGTGTATTGAATTTTAATGAAACGATAAATCATTTCTTCAATAAAACCGTTCTGAACGAGGGAAGTTAATAATATGAAAAATAAATGAGATTTTCGAAATTTTCTTGTGCCAAAATCTTTCTTATATGATTTTCTATCTATGTTTAAATTTTCGTATAGTTCGGATCAAAAAAATGATGGTTTCCGAGTCGTTTTTGTCAAATGTTGGTTTTATCACCTCTCTAAAGTACAACCTAGAAGCAAATCCTGTTTCAAAAAGTTACTGATCGAAACTTTTGGACAAGTATTTCCGTACGAAAAGATGTACACAGAAAAAAAAATAAACATCATTGTAAATAGGTTCTTCACTACGTGTTATATACGTGTGCAGATTTGATTTACAAGTTGTATCGCGCGTGAAACGTTATTGAAACTCATTTAATATTCGTAGATCACGTGTGTGTGTGTGTGCAATGTGGGCACGAAGCCATTATTTTTTCGTTGCCAAAGATCCGTTGAATAGTGCAATATGAAATTTGAAGTCATATTTCGATTTGTCACGAACTTTACTCTTCCTCGCTTTGAAACTCTTCCATTTTCACGTTAATTTTCACAAATTTTCAAAATTTCATTGAATTTTTGTTTTTCATCGTTCCACTCATTCCAATCCCCTTAATAAAGTAAAAACTCACTAACCACTTGCGAATGTCCAAATATCGTTTTCTTCTTTCAATTGTTTTTCGATTTTAAACGAAAACTTAACGGATTTTAATTGGTTTTTTTTTTCTAAAGCAGAAAGGGACATAAATTTGATATGAATTTTTACCTTTTCGATTCACATACTTGACCCTCCCCCCACCAGTTGAAATAGTAATTAAAGTCAGTCTGATACGAAACCGAGCAATATTAAACGAGCTGGTGTCGTTTAATTCAAGCGTTTTAGTAAATATTAAAAGAAAATATTATTTTTTTTTTTTATTTGAAAGCCCCAGAACATTGACACCTGTATCCAACGAATCACGATCAAGATCCAGGGAAACAACGCTGAAAGTCAACAACGGTGCGTTATAACGAAAACTGTTGTATAATATGTAGGAAGAAATTTCGTGAATATTTAAGCGTCGCATAATCTGATCCAACGAAAATAAACACCCTGCAAAACAGTGTAAACACATAGCGAAATATTATAATATTATATCGGTTAATACCTGCAATTAGATATATGCAAAATCAATATTATTCACTCCAGTTGTTCGTGCGAAAATTCAACCTACGGGCTACACATAATTCGAAATGTGTTACTTTCGCGTTTAACGCCAAACACTCGGCGAAATTCGGTATATTATCCCGAGGCTATGTATGTAATGTTATTATGGCATTTACGCAATGTTATATATTTACAATTAATAGAAATTGCAGAAAATCTACGAGCATCTACTTATTTTGACTGTTTCTGTCAAAAATTAAAATCCATAACATTTGCACGTTTCACACGTCACCAGTCTAATTTTTTACACGAGTAAATCCTGGGATATTCAAAAATTTCTTCTTCGTTCACATATAAATCAGTGCTGTTTGAAAACACAGAAGTATTAGGTACAGTAAAACGTCTCTCTAAAGCACAATAATTGCTTACACCCATCACATTATTCCATTATAAAGAGTTTTCCCTTGTAAAATGAATCTCTAAATTTCAAGAAATTATACTATTAGATAAATATTTAGTAAAACGTAAATGTATGTAGGTACTCAAAGATTATAATGTATTAATTTATATGTAAATGTTTTTGTTTATGATACAAAAAAATAAATAAAACTAACATCTAAAACACAATACCATTATTTTTTTCTTTATTCAAAATAAAAAAATTTTGTAATATTTGACTGCATTTTGTGACTAAGCGGAAGCAACTAGCAGTATATAACAGTATCAATAGAAAACTGAAAATTTATACTTAATTTCCAAATATTTTTATACACATTAATGTAATTTATCTTTAAATTATTTTATTTCACGTTTTACATAGAATATTTTCACTATTTGAGTCGCGAAAATTTTCCATTTTCGTTTTGTAGAATTTTCGTTTGAGAGTGGTTAATTTCACGTGTTACTATTAGAGGCAGTGTAAATTATCGAATTAAATTGCGACTTTCTTATGATTTTTTTGTCGACTATTTCTCACACTGTACACGATAGAATCCAATATTAATGATATACAATGAATAGCACATAATATTAAGATTTAAACCAAATTCAAAATATAAGCAATTGTTTTTATTTAAGTCTCAGAACTTCAAATCATACAATCAAATTTAATAATACAAAAATAAAATAAAATATTTTACACTAATGTATAAAATCAATGAGACTTGTCAACCTAACTGTATTTAAAATACAAAATAGAAATATATTTTTGAATTTGAAAAACTGCATAGTTTTAAATTTGTGCAAATTTTTTTTTTCAAATCATAGACTTAGAGCGGTGCACAATAAATATATATATATATATATATATATGAACAATGAACATGCATGGTAAAAACTTGTTTTCCTCTTTAATATGATTAGTTGTACTCGTTTTATAATAACTCTTCTACAGAAAACAATTCCATTATACAATTATTCAGAGTAATTATAACTGATATAAATTATTATATTAGCTTTATTTTTGTATAGTTTTATTCAACCGTCATAAAAATTTATTTATAAATCGTTGTAAAAATAAAATGAATTGGCAGGAAAAAATATTTCTCCTAAAAAACAAATTAATCTGAGTATATTTGTGAACATTATTTGGTTTCTTACTCCGAATACACCTCTTCACTCATTTATCCAAGTATACTACGAGAATGATTTAATGTTTCTTAAGCATAGCTGGTAACATAAGCATATTATAATATTAAACTATAATTGGTAGTGTATGTAAGTATACATTTACTATTTATATCAATTAAAAAAAAAAAAAGCGTATTTTAGCTCAAGATAATCATTGCTTAGGATATATAATATGTACCTTATTATTAACCTAGTCCGGATATGCATTTTTTTTTTTTTTTATGGAAAACGGCATTTTTTTGATATTATATTTCAATTTCTCTTCGAGTATGAAACACGTTTAATAGAATCTTTATATTTTAACTGAGATCTACGAGGAAATATTTCATAACGAGTAAAAATAATTTAACCGGATAAAATCGGTTTTAAGTATTTGTTTTTTAATAACCGATACCATTTTTGTACTTCCTGCAGTACACTCGCGTTTTTATTATTTTCGAAATCGTTGAACCGTTTTAAGTCAAAACGACATTATTTCTTTTCGGAAAAACGATTTATAAGCTAGGAGACTTAAAACTGAACATCTCAAAATGGTTTTACACTGATCGGCGGAAAACAAAAAAAAATCTGATTCTTAATAGGTTCTTGGAATAGTTCTTTTTTTTTTTTTTTTAGTGTAACATTTTATATTTTTATAACTATCGAAAAAAATATTACTGTTTAGAATACATTTTGATAAATCGCAGTGAACACAAAGTTAGTTTTAACCATATTTTAATAGGGGTTGAGTAATTAAATTGGCAGAAGAAAAGTAATTTTATTATTAAATCATCGTAGTAAACCGTGTACAAAATAATATAACTATAATTAGTTAATGGGATGTAACAGTTTGATTTGGTATTATAAATTGTTCTTCTCGAAATTTGTTTAACGAAATTCGACACTCAAAAGACATCATATAAACACTTGTAGTTTAAATCAAAGTTAATATAATATTGAAGTGTGCAATTTGATGTGCAAATTATTCCGTCCAAAAATGTTTTAAAATGCTGTTAGCTACGAGTTTAGATCGCAGTGATATCAAATTTGGCATTTCGGTAAATCGAATAAAACTGTTGTCGTTGATTTCGATTTCAATATAATAAGCAGAGGGTTGGGATTTTATAGCACTTAAAATTGTATAAATATGAGCTAAAAATATGCAAAAAAAAAAAAAAATGAAAATTTATTAATTAATAACTTACAAATTATTAAAAGTAGTTACTTAAGTTTTGAAATCATTCAGTCATTCTGATGAGAATCATGAAGGGCTGCAAAAAAAAAAAAAAAAATTACCCAATTTATGTCTTTGAAAATTTTTGAAATAAAAGTAAACTATTTAAAATGTTCACCTTGAGTGTTACATTGAATTAATAAATGCTTGGTCAGATTTTCGAATTTGAAATTATGGCTGTTGTCTGCCAACAAAGATTTTTACGACGAAAATGAGCGTTCTACGTCTACTGATACGATTGGTGCGTATTTGAAATATACAATATTGCTACATTTGAGTTCTTCGAGTAATTTAATTTTCTTCACCTTCCAAGGGATTTGAAGCACATTTTAATTTGGATAAACCACTATTTTTTTCTAAAATGTATGTTGCATTAACCCATCAGCGTAATCGGTCAATTCACTTGATAATTCAATTGACAAAAATCTAAAAACACGTTTACTAAAATATATTTTCATAAAATATGACCGATTTTGATTCAAAACCAAGTAAAAATCCAAAAAAAAGCAAGAAAAAACTAAAATATCGCAAAATACATTTTTTTGTTATTGAGTTTTGTGTATCATAAAACACATTTTTAGCTTATTCCGCTATTTTTGAAGCATCTCATAAGATATATGCAAATTCTATAAAATTTCAACCCTGATAATAAGTATGCAAACCGTCCATCAAATTTACCTTTGGGTAAATAATTGAATATTAACCGAAACAATGAAACCGATCAGTGATTTAATACTCGTTTTCGATCATTTTTTTGTTTCTCGCGTACCTGAGTATTTGTATTTTCTCATTTTCCCGCATTTTATTATATTAAATCATTCAATCGCTTTTTTCTTTTTCTTTTTCTTTTTTTTTCTGCAGGTATTATTGAGACTAACTACCATATTATTGTATTTGTGCACTCCACTGTATTTCACTTATAAATATTTAACGAATTCGGATAACCTAATTGTTTTATTCGCTAACGGACATTGCATATTATTATAATAATATTATTACCAAGTGGCTGTATTATAATACAGTTTAGTGAATGGATTTTCGAACGACCGTAGCGGGGTTATTAGTAGAGGCGATCGTTTTACTCGGAATATTTTAATATTCGGTTTGTTACCGCATATAATTCCTTAGGGCGTTTTACCGTTTTTGTAAACACGACGCTGGAGGAGGATTTTCATATGTTTTGTTGACACGTCATATAATGATCGTTCGCAATATTTATTATATCGTATATCGTACGAGTGTTATTAAATTATCGAAAAACGATACGAGTATGATCGAGATGTTGAAACGCTGGTGTTTGAACAACACATGACCTGAAATTCGTCAACACACCACGCAGATTCAACGAACTCAGTTTTGAGTTAATAAAAAAAAAGGACGTACTTTGCACTTTGGGTATTCTTCACTACTTCTCCAGTGGGATTTTCTCACGTGGATGTATTGAATTTCAAATAAACGACAATGCCATTATTCTTCAATAATACGATTCTAAGCAGAGCTCCGGTTTGTTTAAAAATAATTTTCATTTAAAAATTGTAAATTTCATATGAAAAAAATATATATTTTTTATTCGCCCAGTTTTATATTTAACTACTAATGGAGAAAATTTAAAATTTCTACATGTAAATGTAAAATAACTAGGTTAACAATAATTTCTGTATAGCATTCACATTATACGAGGAATTAAAATTCTATTGATTAAAATGGTATATTATATAATAGGCCTTTTCTGACTTGTTTCAAAATGTACTGTGAATTTTCAAATTTTCAAAGCAATGTTTCACAACGAGTCAAAAGAAAACGAAGTTAAGACTTCTTTGAATCAAAAGTTGATGAATTTTTCATTTTGGTTTGAACTTCCTGGACTATATTTTAAAATGTGTTAAAATAACATACGAATCTAAATGATTAAATTCTGTTTTATATTTTATGGCACTTTAATATTTTTATAGAACAGTTTTTGTTGTACATTTTGATGCTGTCACATTTTATACATTTAATTACATCAATTTGAAAATACTATTTAAAAACGATTAGGGAAAATTAACGAGTTTTTAATTTTATTCTAATTAACAATATTAAACTGTGTCTACTGTAAATATAATACTATAATACTTATCATAAAGGTAAAATTATTTTAAAGTTTCATCGAAAATTCTTTAAATAAGTTTATTTATTAATCCGTTATTGCGAACTACGTATAAAAAAGTAATAATTTGAGTGATTTCAACAAAATTTTGGGTAATTTTTTTTATTATTTTCTTTGGTCTTTTCTTTTTGGTTTTATTATGGTTAGGTTAGATCGATGGTTTATTACGCGACATAACCTAACCTAACTTAACCTAACCTGACCTAACCTACCCTGTAGTTGTGAATCATTTTTCATATATATATATATTGGCGTAAATAGTAAACGATAAAAATTCAAAACAAAGAAGATCTCAATTTTCGATCGTAAATCAAGGGTGTGTCATTAAATTTCACGTGTGTCAATCATAGAGTAAAGAATATATTATTATAAAGGTGCCATACCGTATACTGTTACGTATAGTGAATTGAAGCAATCAAATGGAATACTGTAAGAGTGACCATTTTGAGAAAAATATAATTATTTTTCTTATTTGGTTGGCACCACTTTAAATTTTCATATTATCATATTAGATAAGATAAAAATAAAAACAATAGCATTAATTTTAAAGTATGATAACAGTTCCTTATCAGTGATCTGATTGAGATCAGCGATAATAATTATTAAGAGTGGGTCTAAATGAATAGCTCAAAATGTTTTTGTAAGTACCTTGGAACCTTGGTAGTACTTATATTCACCAAAATAATATTCCCCGTTTCTTTCACAACCAGTTTCCGTTGAAAACAATGAAGATTGCTATTTTGAGCAAAAGATGGTTCCGCTAAAACAATTTTGGAACCCTAAAAATTAGAAAACTCGGGCAATTTCAAAATACAAATATCGAATACAATAATATTATATACAGCGATAACTATTGATAACGTGTAATATAATACAATATATTTTATAACCCTATGGCCTATAATACATATAATATTGATTTTGATAAGACCTTCATTATGCATATTATAGATAAGTGGATCGATATCTTGTGTGTTCAATTATCTGTTCAGTATTTTTGTTTATTCATACATGACTTGTACTTTTATAATGTTATACGTCACTTATAATAATTAATTATTACACCTATTATCCTGTTTACATTGTGTAAAAATCTGTCTCATTCAATTACGCTATCATTTTTAATTGAATTTATTCAATGACATGAAATAAACGATTTTCATCACTAATCATATGTTATTTAATGCACGAGTATTGTATGTACATTGTACAAGGTTACCCGAAAAAAAATGTTTGAACGCGTATTAAACCGAGAAATATTAGGTCTTTTCTTTTTTTTTTTTTTTACAACTGAAATCATAACTTTGTAAAACCATTTTTGAATACCAAAACGTTGAAGTTCCGATAAAATATATATATATGCTGATCTTAAAACCGATTAATTCGTTTTTTCCGAAAAATATTATTTTTATGAATTTGAAGACGATTTTTTGGAAGTTATTATATAACTCAGGTGTTTTAAATTCAATGTAAGTTTTAACCGTTTAATTCGACCCCATGCAGTTGGTCAAAAAAATATCGTCATAATAGAAAATTTAATATTTTTTCGTTTTTATAAAACATTTTTAAAAATACAAAATTAAAATAATTTATCGCTCGAATAGGAGCAAAAATTTTTATCAAATCGTCAATATGTCCGTGTCACAGGAAATTCGATTTTCGTTTAAAATCATCACTTACCCTACGAAACGGTCTTGACTCTTGAGACATTTGTGGTCGTAGATTAAATTAAATGGTCGTAATTGTTTGCTTTTTTAAATTTGGAAATTTGGTTCTTTTTTCTGAAGCAGTTTTTTTTTTTTTTTTTAATAGTTTTAAAAATATTTCAAGTAAATGTCTTGAAATTATTCCATGGATTTATACTGTAAAACCACCTTTGGGTCATTTTATTCCTTCTATTTTGATTTTGTAATATTTAAATTTTTCGGGGCAAAGAGCGATAACGTTGTTATCTGGTCTTATTTATCATCATTTTGATGAAAGTACAATTTGGGAGTCTTTATATACTTAAATTTTCATAATGTATTAACAATATTTCATTTAATGTTCATTATTTTGAGATATATTAATGAAAATTAATCACTTCACAGTGATGATCACACAACACATCGGTGATCCACCGTGAATCCATCTTATCAAAGGAGGAAGAACTCCCATGGTGCGAAATATGTCCTGGTTGTTTTGTTTTTTTTTTTTTTCAATATTATCGATTGCGATTCACATTTCGAATAGGAATACTCAAGGTCAAAGATTTGTCGAAGTGGTGCTCTGTGATGAAGGTTTTGTAATTACGATTAGCTGGTAGATATTTTTCGTGAGTACAAACTAATGCGAATGGTGAAAACATCAAATCTTCATGCATCATTTAGCAAGTTGTTTGCAAGTCCACTTTTGAAATTTACGAGTACATAGTCATAATCGAAACTCCTGTGCCAAAAGGCAGTAAGCGAAACAAAATTCACTTGTAAATTATTGATTCTTAAATAACATTTCCCGTAGAATCCAATAAAAAAAGCATAAATGGATAAACTCCATGATGCCTTTTAACATCTCAAATAAAAAAATTCTTATTTTCAGGATAGGAATTGGGAGATGATATAACACGAGTTTTGCTTCTACTCTATTGATTTATTAACAACGTCAAATTTACATACAGGACTAGCCGCGATAACAGTGATAATATAAAACATGTTGTTGGCACAGCCTGTCGTTATAATCTGTTATAATCTGTGTATTGACACTCTTCGGAGTGTTATAATTTTTTTATCGCAAATTTAATATGTACATAACGGGTAACAGAATTTCTGTTTTTAATTTTTGACAATAAATAATAATCGTAATTATATAATTTAATAAACATCATTACCGGTCAACATTAGACGTTATGAATATTTCACAAACATCTACAAAACGTATTTTAAATGTTAAAAAAATACTGTTTAGGTTTTATCGCAAACTTAAAAATGCTATTTTTGAAATAGGTGCCAAATAATAAATATTATATTAATAGTGTTTCGATGTAAAATAATCATATAACATTAACGCAAGTTTTTATTACTTCTCTTACATCTCAAATACTAACGTTTCTAATTTCAGTACATTAGGGCGGTGGCGATTTTCCACGGGCCTACAAGCTTGCGAACTTTTAAATACGCCCCCCCCCTCATGATTTTCGCGTAGTTTCAACGGCAGCGCAGCAATTGACACATCATAAAACACGTGTTCGCATTACGACGAGAAGGAAAAGGACACCGTTGGCCAAGGGCGCGGGTGACTTGCGTAAAACCTAACCTGTACCGTGTCTCGGCCGGTATAGCACCCGGCGGGGGCGTCGTCGACGACGCGGGTTTCACGTGTTAAGACAATGCGCTCTATTATTTTCAATAAATAATACACCACACTAAGACGCCGGTGTTACGACGTGCGATATAGTTATTATCGTCGCAGCCGTTGTTGTTCTCGTTGTTACGATTATTCTTCGGATAATATGTAACAGTAACGACGGCGTCCCGAATGTGCGGAGTAGCGGTTTCAATAACAAAAAAAAAAAAAAAACTCTTCAGGCCATCACGGTACCCCGGGGCCGTCGTCGCCGTAGTAAGGACGTGTCGTGGTGCCCAGGGCCACCCAGCATCCGTCGGGTAGTGATCTTTTCCAATTTGGAACGTACGATTTTTTTTTTTCTAAAAACCCCCTCTTCATGTATGTTCTGAACCCGTTTTTTTCACAGGGAAATCATAGAAATTTGACGGGTAATTATTATCACATTATTTTATCGTGTAAAAAAAAAAAAAAAAAACATTTACAAATCACATAAATTTTTATTTTTAAGTACAAAAATAGTCTTTTTACAAATATAATATTATAGTAAGATAACAGTTTTTAAAATTCATACGTTTGCACAATAAGTTTCCTTATTATCTCTACTAAGACGTACACATTCGATTATACCAGTGGTTCTCAACGGGGGCGACAACGCCCCCCAGTGGGCGGTGAAGAGGTTCTGAGGGGCGATGAATATGTTTTGGGCGACTGGGGGGTGGTGAGCAATCCTTGTGGCGATAGGGTAGTGTGTGTTGAACATAATTATTATATTTACATTAAAGCTAAAATATTGAAGAAAAATAAAAAATGAAATGCAGATACTCCGCTGAACGACACTCCATGGCTTATCTGTAATTGTGTTTTTTCTGAATGTTTTCAATAAACATTGAAACAACAGATTAACAGATTCAAGAATTGATTGAACATTCAACTAATGAGATTTGAAAAGCCAGCTCAACTTTATGAATACCAATTATATGCATGTATTTTCTATTAAGTTTTCAGTTATACACTTTTCAAATAATACACAATTTTTATTTATTTATTTTTTAAGGGGGGCGTTGAAAAATATTTTGCTCTTCAGAGGGGCGGTGACTTTAAAAAGGTTGAGAACCACTGGATTATACGATCGTGTATTAAAAGCACTAACACCTTTTAGATTTTCCAAAGCTTCAATTTCTATACTCACATCTACAGTACACTCGCTAAACTTTAGTGGGGAAATCGCCCGCCAAACTTAAGTGATTCCCTTGTAATTTTTTTATGAAAAATGGGCTCAGAACATACATTTGTATACTACTACGAGGTATATTAATACTGAAATGTCGAATAAAACGCGTCTGGTTCGCTTGCGTTTCAATTTAATCTGGTTTTTACTCATTTGGATATTGTGCCCCCCCCCCACGGCACGCGCTTAGCTCTGCCCGTTGCGGCTTAACCCCGTCGATTGGTAACAGACATCTGGGTTCGACGGAACCCTGACATTGATTCGACCCCGATTTTTCAACAAATTATTTATTAACTGTAATCGTGCATCGTACATTACACCCATTCATCATACACGTATTACGACTGTGTAAAAAATAAAACACCGAATTGTAATACTAAAATAACGTCTGATTAATAATGAAAATAAAAATATTATATTTACATTTATTTTATATTTATTTCAATCAAACGCCAAACGGCTTTTACAAAAATTGACAGACGAGAAATACATTGATAACAGATAAAAACATATTATAACAACATAAAAGAAGCATAACTTAAATATTAGAGCGAAGAAAATGAAATATTAAATAAATAAATAAAACAAACATGGCGTAAATTAGATGAAACAAGATGTGAGCCTTCGTACTAAATATGGTTTAACAGTCTTATAATATGATTATTTGCATTATGCATCATACTTAAAAGTGAGGCCTCCTGGAATGGAAGAGTTAGATTTATTGGTGGAGATATAAAAATTACACTGTTACAAGGAATACCCCTAACATTGAAACGTGTGATATCAGTCTTTAATTATTTCTTATCATTACTTCTGCCTCACACGTTGATTTTACAATTGTTTTTTTAGTTCCCATAGATATTTATCTGACATATTTGTCCCAAAAATCTCGATGTCACCTCAGATCAGCAATACTAATACAAAATTAGTTTACAGTGTGGTATTTAGCAGCCTAAGACTGCCTAAACTTTTCGAAAAAAATTATACGTTATTTTAGGACCACTATAACGACGAGAAAAAAATAACTAGATTTTGATAATATTAAATCGGTATGACTCGTTTAGATATAGAATTAACAATGAATCAATCGCGCAAACTCACGTTGTTTAATAATATTTAAATAATCATCTAAGACAATGACACAATAAAAAAAAAAAAGATAAAAAACATAATTTATTATGTTGTTTGACAGTGTAATTATTTAAACACGTGGAAAAGAAAATGCTGTTTTAAACGTGTTATACGTATTTTGTTCAAACAGGTTCATATTGTTTATAACAACTAGGGCCAAAAAGTGTATTATTTTTAGGGTGCTTTAGAACAATGCATTATTCCTAGCGCATAACAGTTACAGATAATTTAAATGGGAAACTTTTGTTTTACATCTTTTTCAGGATCTTTTACACATTCCGTGTGCATATTTTACATAATAATATCTTACACACAAGACTTAAGTGCACAATTTGTTGATTCAAAATATTGTCTTGAAGAATTGCATTTCCGTAATATTTTCTTACAGTCCTCTAAAATCTGTGATGATGTCATCGAACTTCATTCATTCAATTATCAAACTTCACAAATATTTTATTATTTATAAAATATTTGCGCGTGTATTTAAATACATATTTTTTAAGTACCTATATTTTAAGTTCTTTTAATTTTTTTTTTTTTTTACGAAGTGATTCTTTGATATATTTGGTAAGACGTTTTAAAACGGCTCAATGGAGTCACGAATTTCGGTTTGTGACGCCGTTGGTCAAACAGACCGTGTTTTTTCTTTATTTCGATTTCCACCGATGAGATATCCCCATTAAATCGAACGTTTATGTTTTTTAAACGCTAAAAACGGTTTCGTTTAACATAATATTTCATGCAGTTTTACTTATGTACTCGTATTGTGTGTATTAATTAGTTTCAAAACTGGGCTGACAACCGAACACTAGCGAGACGTCTGCCGACTATTATCTCTGTAATAATATGTTGTACACTTACGAGTTTTTCGAGTGAGCGGGAAACCCGTAAACGAGTGGCTCACTCGAAAAACAGGGCACCTAAAACTCCCGCGTGGTCGTTGTGCGGAACCATTTTTATGGGTTCCGAGGAACGTATTACCACATTTTGGGAACCACTGATGTGGAGCACCGGATCTTCGCCCGGAGTGATCATCGCGAGCGGTGAACCCGGTGCATTGTTTACGCCGCGGCCCAGTTTTATCCCGAAAAACTCGCGTCAAGGTCCCGGTCGCGTCGTCTCGTACCTTGTGTATACACACGAACATAATAAAAATTGTAATAATAATAATAATAATAATAATAATAATAATAATAATGACTTGCGGACGCCACTGTCCCGTGAGCCACTGCACGGTCCAAGGACGTTTTTTTGTTTTTTTGCGAAATACCCCCCCCTCTCCCACGCCCACCCACCCCACAAATATCCCGGGGGCTAATGAATCGCCATATTTCATCGTAACGACAATGTACATAATACGATATTAATAAAATAACATATCGTAATACGAACCGGACGTTTGAATTTCGCAAAACGTAACGACGATAACGTAAATCAACAAGTCGTTGACACGGGCGGCTATATTTTGTGTGGGTCTCGCGGGGGCGCGGGAGAATGTGTCTGGGCACGAGACCTATCTAGAAAAAAATATTTCGGGAGAGATGTGGTTTTAATACCAAAAATACATAACCGACGTGTATCGAAATATAAAGGAGAGAGAATTTTAAAAGATTCTAACAGATTTTGAAAAATTTCACACGCCACAAGTAATATTATATACGACGCATAAATATATAAAAACAAATGTGAAATCGTGTTGTTTAAATCGGAATTAATTTCGAGGGGAGGGAGGGGGTGAGAAGGTTTTGAATCACATCCCTTCTCAGGTACGGTCTTGTCTTTCTCAGCGTTAGCGTCCGTTATAATCTGATACAATTTTTAAATATTTTCATGAATTTTCCTTATTTTTGTTATTGGAATATATTACGAGCCTTGTAAGCCTTTTCAAATGGTATCTAATAAATTATCCGATACCAAACAGCTAGTAGGGCTCGAATTTTATATTATATGCTTATTATTTTTTTTTCCATACGAGATAAAAATCTGACCTTTAAACATAAATTCGTTTCATATTATTTTACTTCTAACTAAATCAATTTTATTTTGCCTTTTTCTAATTACAGAATTGTTAATAGATTAATATTGTTCCTAAATATTAAAAAAAAATGACCTTTTTAAAGTACCATCTGGGTGTGATTCCGGTTCTATAGAGATATTGATCGAAACTTTCGGACAAGTATTTCTATACGAAAAAGTGTTCACAGAAAGAGAAAAAAGAAAGAAAAAAAAGAAATAAACATCATTGTAAAATCATAAGCTTCTTCACTTCGTTCAGAATCTAAAATTTCAATTAAATTTATAAGAAATGAGAAAATATGCTTATTATTAGTACAGTTGAAAATCCATGTCAAACACGGAATACGGACTAAGGTTATTCTTGCCATCGTTTATAGTTTTACAATATATGATATTTAATAATTAGTCCTTTCAATATAAAATACTTTTTAAGTTTTAAATTAATTTTTGGTGTCGGAGTGTAGCTCAATTTCTTATCTATGCATACGTATTATGAAAATATTATAAAATTAAATTCTGTAAACAGAAATGGTTAACTCAAAATTATTAGAGGACCAATTTTTAAAACTCTCAAATCTAGATGATCAGAGAGAGAGCAAAAAATAAGGTTATTAATATGTATTTTTAATTTTATGTATTTGTTTATTTACATTTACAACCTGTTTAATGCGAGACTTGAAGATGTGTAATTGCACTGGTTGCAGATGTCACTTGAACAAAATCGAGTACTTTTTTTTTTTAGTTGCAACACGTAGTTGACGCACTGTGTTTTCATCTATGCTTTCTTTAATTTTATGTTTGAAAATGTACATTCATATATTATAATATTTATGAAAGTAGTTCCAAACATGTTAAACATTTAATGCATATTTCGCAAAAGTGGATATTTTTTGATACTAGATAAGAATTAATATCCATGTTTTACAAAAAAAAAAAAAAAACGTATCAAAATAAAATACAGATTATCGTTAAATTTCATTAAATTATTTGGAAAACCAACGGTAGGCCAGACGAAAAAGGTACGCGGGACACCAGTTGTCCATCCCTGCTATGTATATTTTTCATAATATAATAATGTGTAATCTTTTCAAAGAAATGTACTCCACATTATACTGTAAATACTAATTTACTAATGTTAGCTCCGATCAAACAATTTTGAAAAAATATAGTTAATAATAGGTATACAATATACGTACGGATAGCAGAGCTGTATATGGGGGTAAGGGGTTAAGGGTTCAAAAGTCTCTTCCCCCTTTTACCAAAAAGTAATTCTGAATATCTGCGTCTGGCGAATGGGACAGTTTTTGAAACTAGAACAACGTTAGTTTTGGATGAACTATTAAATATATATAAAATATAATTTTTTTGAACACTCACAACGAATTTTCAAAATCAATTGTATACAAATTCCTGCACGTTTCTGCAAGTTTACTCAGTAAACAATGTGTAATGATCACTGTAGTTTTATGACGGTTATACTAAGACACTATAAAACCAATGTTATTTATTTGAAATTATATTGTTTCCGACACAATTGACAATGTACAACTTTATGAACTAATCAATACCATAAATGCACCGACGCGAATGATTCCGTGCACGTATTTTTCGGTATAGTCTTAAACATTCCGTCACGTTTTATGAGAAAATCGAGTTTCGGAGAATACTCTACCGAAATCAATAATAATTATTGCTATTACCTATTGTTTGACGCGTTTTGCTTGCGAAACCCGGTCGTCCTATGATTTATGGTGCAGTACAGCACAATATAATAACGTGACAATCCGTTAGCACCCGCGGGACCCAATACAGCCGGAGACAATACATAAAAACCTACACACGTGGTAGGTATTAAAATTTCGAAATTTCGTAAAACACGTCCTTGAACGTCACGCCGCCGACGACGGCTGCAAAAGACTTTAATGAATAAGTAAAAAATACGAACTGTGACGGTTTTAACGATTTCCCCGTTTTGGTTTCTGGTAACAGTTGTTAAAAATCATTTCAAATTTCGTTCAATGGTCAAAAAGGCCCAAAACATTTTTTCGACGCATTTGGAATTGACGTACTTGAACGGGTTTCTGATATTATTATTAATAATATTAATTATTCGATATTCTCTTTGAATGGTCAAAATCGACGTTTTTGAAAATTTCATTTTTGTCAGATACCTATTTACGATGATTTGTTGACTAGACATATGGCTATACAGTGACGACTTACATAATATTTACTTCACATTAAAACACGAATACTGTACACAAACCTAAAATCCGTAAGAATAATATTTTTAGGAAGGTTTGCAAAATTAAAATGTCGCGTTTCCAATAGCATATCATAATGAATTTGTTCACCATAAATTATTGTAGTTTTATCCTCACGCGAAACGTCCGAGCTGGAATTAATCTTTTATTCTAAAAATCATTTGTGTAGCACATTAAAATAATATAAGAATATTTGCTAACCCCTAATGCTGGATATGTGATGGGAAGTGGTAAACAGATGTGAGAACATAAATATCCGAAAAAAAAAAAAAAAAAAACGAGGACCTTATTCAGGAACGCAGGGTGGAAAATTTTTCTTCCCCCTCTTCTGTGATCGTTTGGGGGTACAATATATTTAATATATCGTTATTAATATATTTAGTATATATAGTATATCAGTGGATACTGGATGTTGTAGATGAGATACTTACTATAATTTTTTCTAAATCTTAAAATCAAAAATATTTTGTGTGATTCGTGATAAACGTGTAAAAAAAACCCGTAGAACATACGTATAACAGCTAATGGAATTGATGAACACCAGTTGCAAAACTTTTTCGATGCTATTGAGAGCTGCTTTCCTCTGGACGAAGTTCCTGAAATACCAACATATCTTTTAGTCGAATTATACGTGTATAATTTGGACTTAAAACACCATAAGTGCGAGTTTATATAATTAATTTAATTTATATTAATTAATTTAATTCTAACGTCAAATTTAACAACATTCCTCCACATTTTATTTAGGTGGTCTCCGTAATTTCAACTGTTTAATATTAAGACCATTTGATGTTTAACACATGAATGTTAACAAGCAGTAAACCGGAGAAACATTTAAAATTTCAAAATTTAACCAACTGAAAATATTTGAATTGTTGTTCGAAAAATATTTAAGTAAACCAGTATTTTGATAATTTTTTTTTAAAAATAATTTTGTTCGAAATAAATAGGTACTCAACAAACAATTTATTCGATCATGGTTTTTTTTTTTTTTTTTTTTTTAAATAGATTCTCCCAAAACGATCGGTTTTTGAAAAAAATTATTCTATGTATATAGATGAATTTGGAATCATTCACCACCCAATTCATGTGCAGACCAGATAGTTCACGAGGAGAGGGGACTAAAAACCCTTTGTCCTCCGAGAGTCTACTCCTGTTGTAGGCACGTGTAAATAATAATAATAATAATAATAATATGATATCACTCGTGGTATGTGACTAAATCGAAAAAGGTGTAATATTCTGACAAATAATAGGAAATCATATCTCATCGATATTGTAACAAAATCGAATTGTACGTATTATTTGACGACAATCTTCAGCGCCGCCGCCGTTATTTAGTCAAACTATTAACTCGTTCAATAGCATCATTATTATTACGTCAGACATTAATAATGGACTTATTTCAACAAAAGAATACAATATTCTTGTACGGCGCGTAACACAACGCGTACGTAGGTTTTATGCGCATGCAATCTCGGCAAATAAATTTTTTTGACGTTAATGTATAATAATATTATATTTTGACGATACAATACGATTCCAGGAAATAATCTAAAATTCAATTATTGAATTTCTGTTATGAGTATTTTTTTTTTTTTTCACTTTTTACTACCTGCGTAATTTTAGATCCTTGTACCTGTTTAAATAACTTCGTCAAAAGACGTGATTTTATTTCATTAAATGGAATAAAATTAATTATAAAATAAATTTTATATTATATCGTTTGTATATTGTACAACATTGTGTGTTACAAAGGTAAAAAAGCCGGACATACTTCGCACGATGGGTGTACTTCGCACGACGGGTGGTATTCTCTTGACGGGCGTATTAAATTTTAAAGAAATGATAAATCATTTCTTCAGTAAAACGATTCTGAACAAAGGAAATTAATAATATAAGAAAAAAAAAAATTTTCG
>JAIPRM010005158.1:0-21130 GCA_025469315.1 Stegophylla sp. TES_Ste_2020 | reverse complement strand
TAATCTTTCTCATATATTTTATTTATGTAAAGTTTAAAATATTATAAAAAAAAATGTTTGGCGCCCCTTTAAACCATGCGCCCGGGGCATATGCCCCCTAGGCCCCCCCACGGCACGGCTCTGATTGTAACGTAGTACTGCAAACCTATGATATAATACTACCAGACTTCACATGCATTAAAGCATAAAAATGTTACTCATATTTTCTACTTTATTTGTCATGAATAATATATTATATATATATATATAATAATTATATCAAATTTGTTTACTGTCTCAAGTGCTCAACAAAGTCGATCTAAATGCTTTATTGTTTTTTTATCTTATTAATAGGAAAAAATGTAAATGGCCGTCAATTAATAAATTTTCATATTATACTATTTTCAAAAAAAAAAAAAAAAAATGAAGTAAATTATATGATGATGTTATAAATTATTCTAATAAATAATTAAAAATTGGGAGGTATAGAGCTGAACATGAGTACAAATAATTTATTTTTTTCAAAACAAAATCAATTAAGTAAGATTTTGATTTGCGAAATTAAATTGGATTAGTTTTGATTTGATTTAAAAAAATAATTGTATTGATTTTGATTATCATTTTTTAACAATTTTGTAAAGCATTTTTTTATAATACATTTTAAAGAATAAAGAAGCTGGATATTAGTATTGACTAAGTAGGTCTTAGTTGGTGTGTAGATATGCGTGTAGACATGTGTGTAGATTATTTTACTTTATTTTTTTTTATCTAATAAATAATGAAAAGGAAAAAAATAATGTGAAAAAAGTGTTTAAAAAAAATTCAACATTTGTTTCACATTTTAAAAATTATTCTGCTCCAAATTGTTTCTTTTATTCTTGACTATCATTGTTTAAATTTTTATAAAGTTTGGATTTAAACAAGATAGTTTCTGATTTTTTTTTGTCAAATTTTGAAAAATCATTGAGAATTTCGAAAAATAACCTCTTTAAAATACCTTTTAGAGGCAAATTTGGTTTCAAATAGTTGCTGGTTGAGATTTTTGGACAAGTATTTCCGTAGGAAAAAGTTTTCACAGAAAAAAAAAATGAAATGTAAAAAAATACTTACTTTGTCGAGAATCTAAAAATACAAATGAATGGAATACAAAATTCATTTACTATAAATGACTTTAAAAAGAATCCGTTATGGACAGTTAAATTTTTTAATGTTTTTTTCAACTTTGAATTATAATTTTAAAACAAACAATTTTATTATGAACGTACATCATACGGTTTACATATTATACGTTTATAAATGAGCGGTCAAATGGTGAAATAATTAATAACTGTAATGAGTACACAATATTATTATAGTACGTAACTTCGATTTCCAAAGTTAATTTTGTAATTTTGAAACTATACATACATTCCTGTCCAATACGAGTAAATGTATAATGTAATCATATAAAGAAAACACTCGACGCTCTGTAATTTACTTTACGTAGGCATGAACATTTTGAAGAAATCACGCAGAAGTGCAATAGAGATTTGGTCTAGTGGACATTAATGTCATGCTTCGTTTGCTTAATTAGCGGATCAAGATGTCGTAACCTGAGTATTACTCGCATAGTTTACGTTCTTAAATCAAAGATATGTCATCACGTTTGGAAGGCATATTATTTAATTTTAGATTTCAGCAGAATCAGAATGGTTGGGTGTTAAAAGTGTGCGCAGTGAAGATTTTCATTTTTTTTTTTTTTTTTTTGTTTTGAAACACTTCTCGAATTCATTTTTCATCTAATTTAAAACTGTGCATCCAATTGATTGGACTGTTTAGTGTTTGCGAAAAATGCGTGGGCATAGCTCGTTGTTACAGATGAATAATTGAATAGTAATTGCGAAATAAGCAATAGACGCCTCAATACGACATAATTTGAAGTAATTTTATAAAGAAACTGCATTTTTCGTTAGAACCTAACCTAACCTAACAAAATTTTACGTGCTTTACATCAATCTTTTAAGCTTTTAAACACATTGTCCGATTTTTATAGTGGCTTAATTTCATGGTGGATCTAGGTCGTAGGGGTTGATTTTGGGGAGGAAAATCAACTTCAAAAAAATGTTCCAAATGCTAAAAATAAAAAATAAAAATATTATTAATAGTTTTGGTAACCTTCTTAGTATGGTTATTTTTCACCAAGTAAAAAATCTGATATATATATATATATATATATATATATATATATATATATATATGTTTATAGGTTATAAACCAGAAGTACTTCGCACTTTGGATATTATTCTCTCCTCGGGTGGAATAATCTTGTGGGTGTATTGAATTTTCAAGGATCGATAAATAATTTTTCAATAAGATGATTTTTAAGAGAGTTTCAATTTATTCGAGACAATTTTATTTAAAAATTACGGAGATTGTAATTATATAAAAAAATAAAATAAAAATATTTTTTACTTGGCTAGTTTTATATTTCATTACTAACTTGAGAAAAGTAAAAATAAATTATTCATGAGAAAAAGTGTCAGGAAAAAAGTTAAAACTTTTTTTCACTTTTTCGACTTTTTTTTCTCGAAATATTTCCTAAATTATTGTCTATTCATATTTAATTATTCATAAAATTTGGATTAAAAAAAAGATAGTTTCCGACATTTTATTGTCAAATTTTGGAAAATTTTCCAAAAATATTGAGAATTTTGGAAAATGATCTATCAAAAGTGCTATCTAGAGGCAAAATGTGTTTCAAAAATTTGCCAGTCAAAACTTTTGAACAAGTATCTATTTATATTTACAGTACAACAATTTTCGATAAGTTTAACTCTACAAAAAAGTGTTTAAAAAAAAAAAAAAAAAGTTAGCATCAGTGTAAAACCACTAACTTCATTGCTCCTCTCAAAACCTAAAATTAAATAAATGTTAGTGAAATTATTGTTCTGGTGTCCATAACTTTAGTGGTTGGAGGCCATTGAGACGAATCGATGAAAATCAGATTATTATTGTCAATACGCGCACGCGCACTCGATTGTGCCATAACTGCTGTAGTACATATGGATGGTATATATATACGTATAATATTATATTATTATTATAAGTACACACATTGTTGTGATTAATTCGAAAAAAAAAAAATTATGCCGCGTCCCTGAGAATAGACATATATCGTGGCACTTAAAACACTCTGCGGTGTTTATTACAAACTGCACGCGATAAACCAAATGGCCTATTATTCACACGTGGCACTAACTTGAAAATAACCAAAGGACTGCAGTGTATCTTGTGCTGCGCGTGTGTGTGCGCGTAAATAAGTAACGCATATCGTCTCGTTTTCGGAAAAACTGTTGGGAATACAGAAAAACATGTAATACCTCTAAAGTTAAACGTTAAAAAGCTATCGGAAATCTCTACCAGATACACATAAGTATTTCACTACCGGTTAGTAATAGTAATAATTACTTCCGGGAATGGGAATTAAAAATTGCATTAGAAAAATCTCATTGTTCCAATATTTCCATAATAGATTTCATGATAATCTAGTTTATGACACATTTTACTGTTTTTATTGTAGTACCAAGTTATTTATCGTTTTTGGAAAAAATTACCTTTTTAAAGTACCACTATCCAGGTTCAATTTATGATTCAATGAAGTTGCTGAACAAGACTTTTGGGTGAGTTAAAATTTTGGGTAAGAAAAATAAACATCACTCTAAAACCTCAATCTTTTTCGGTCCACTCAAAATCTATAATAATTACAGTAATTTATGTTTTTACATTGATGTTTATTTATTTAATTTTTTTTTTATTTCTGGAAACACTTTGTCGTATTGAAAAACTTGTCCAAAAGTTTCGATCAGTATCTCTATAGAACCAGAATCATACCCAGATAGTACTTTAAAGAGGTCACTTTTCCAATTTCTCAATACTTTTTCCAAAATCTGTCGAAAAATTGACAAAAAACAAAAATTCTATGTTCGATTTTATTATTATCTTCTAAATGTCGATCACTAAATTGAACACTTGTAATAATTAAATATCTTTTAGTTTATTATTTATTTTTTTTTTTTTTTGATTGATTGACAATATTGATAAGATGACGTACATCTAATATCTAATTCGAAAAAATATTATAAAAGTCAAATTTTCTAAAAAAATGTTTTGAATCGTCCAATTTTACACAAGCATGTTTAATATGAAAAATTCACTAAATTTTTTTAAAATGCTTAAAACACTGCTTAAAAAATGCAATATAAAAATTTCGCTTTCGAATTGTTTGTCGAGCGAAACGAATTGTGTACTTAAAATACATTGTCCTAGAACAACCGAAAAAATAATTTCATATCGAAACCCTATGACCTTATTGATGATGACTAGGGCTCGGATTTCAATGCAAAATTCATATTTTTTTGGATGATCTTAGGAAATGCTTTCCAACTACAAAATTTGTTTTATGTGACAGAGACCTCAAAACTAAAACAATTATTTCGCATATTTCGATTTTTTTCATTTTTAGGGCGTATTTTAGCATTTTTCAGTATTTTTATTCGTTTTAATGCATATTTGAACAATAACCTTACAATTTTAATTTATAATATCTGTACATTATACAAGTCAATAATTTAAATTTAGCAATTCAAAATATTAGGGGATATTAACATTTTTGGGAAGCGCATATAATATTCTTATTAAGAAGTTAAATATAACAATGAATTCACTTTTAAGATTTATACTTTTAAAGCAACGTTGGTACCCTAGTAATTATATTTTATTATGTACATTTATGTTTAAATATAAGGAATTAATTATATATTCTTCACATTCTTATGCTACTAGATATAATATTTTAAGTGGAATTGTTGTTCCTACAGTGAGAACTGAATTTAATAAGTTTTATCCATTATTTGTTTTTTGCAAAATTTGTGTATGGTTAAAAATTGACTTACCTGTTTTTTGTAACAACTGCCTTAAATTTAAACGTCATATTGATAGAGTTAACTTTAAAGATTTTAGTACTTTTAAATTGACTGTAGATGATATATTTACTTGATTTGTTTGTTGAGTTAACTTCTCTTTTTTGTTTTTGTTGTGTTTTTTTCTCATAATTAGGTATTCTATGTTATTTTAATATCTTTGAACCCTACTCACAACACAGCCTTTGGCTTTAGTGAGTAGACCAACAGTAAATTGCATGTAATCTGTATAAACTCTGTTGTTGGTAAAATAAACGATTATTATTATTATTACCATCCATGTGTTTTTGGTTTTTTCCTTAATAATGTCTATAAATCTCTCTCTGTGATCGCTATAATGTTCGAATCTCATCTTTACTTATGGGTCGGTCACCTGGACTCGACAGACGGCAAATAGTAAAATAAATCAAAATAATAAAATGTATAGGAGTTTTTTTCAGTGCATTTTTGCAATAAAATTCATTTTTTACGGGCATTTTCAAGGGAAAACATATTTTTCAAGGGAATTTTCGACTGTTTTTTCGAACATTTTCAGCGCATTTAAATCCGGGCCGCCATAATAATGATGACTGTTATACACAATATAATATAGCGTTTACACGGGGAACGGAATAGCACCGCAGCGGTAAAATAATATAACCGCGTGCTGACGAGTTTTATTAGAGATTTTTATTGCGACGCGAAAAATGCGTTGCCGCAGCAGTTCATCATTACGCGCGCGTAATTTACACACACACACACACACATACAAAAGCACGTGTGTGTGTGTGTGTATAATACGCAGCACACCCCTGCGTGTGATTTTCGGTCGATTGTTGTCAACCCCTAAATCGATGGCGTGGCGGCGGGTAGACGGTACACACCACCATATATGTACCCTATAATATAGGGGTATAGGCCGCAGTAGCATTGAAAATAAAAAAAAAAAAAAAATGTATAAAAAATGTGTTCGGTTACGAACACGCGCAGCACTGTTGCCGATGGGGACTATTGTAAACGCATAAAAAATAAAAAAAAAAAAATGAAAAAATATTTGTTCGACGTTATATTCGACAGTGTCATTCGTCCGCACCCTATTTCATTATTTTTTTCCAGTACTGTATTTCTTTCCAGGCACCGACTTAATTATATACATATATATATATATATATACGTACTCCCCCTGTCATATTATATACATACACTCTAAATACACATTGTCCCACGAAGATAAAGCCATTGCGATTTAAACATGTTTCGTGAATAAAATTGGATTTTTTTTTACCGTGAACGGTTCAAACCACTGATGGAACTATATTACGTATATTTTTTTTGTATTTCTCAAATTACGTCCACTATTTTCAACTCAATACTCAAAGTGGAAAGGGTATCTTGCAAAAGCGTATACTGCATCCCTACTCCAGTACTCTAAACTTTAAATAATTCTTTGACAATTGGTCGTAAAGTAAAAATTTAAATATCAAAATACCTAAAAACAATATTTTATTTTAGAATATTAAGTTAAAATTAGTTATTCTTAAAAATAGTAAAAAAATTCAAAATGTATGCACTACACAGAGTTAAATTGCGACGGATATAATATCTTTACAAGACACTCTACATTTAAACATTTATGAAGAGGTGTGGATGAGATGAAAGTGCCATTTCCATCCCTACAGCACGGAGGGTGCATGAGACTAACATGACAATAATGGTTATTGTTTCCTCGTCGTTACTTCTCCATATTTGTTCACCCTAATAATTACCGTGATACGAACACAATATTATTCAACTGTGAACAAGTGAAGAAATAGTGATGAAACGGTTAAAAAATGGGGTGATTAATTTTAAGTATTATCACCCCAATTTAAACCTGTATTTTAGATTCTGAACGAAGTGAAGAAATTAGTGTTTTTACAATGATATTTATTTTTAAATTTTTTTTGTTTTTGTAAACACTTTTTCGTATAGATATACTTGTCTAAAAGTTTTGATCAGCAACTTTTTGAAACCGGATTTGCCTCTAGATGGTACTTTAAAGAGGTCATTTTTTGAATTTCTCAATTCTTAAATTTTTTTTTTTTTTTAACTACCCAGAATTTGACAAAAAGGACTTGGAAACCATCATATTTTGATCCAAACTTTATAAAAATTTAAATATAGATAGACAATAATATGAAAAACATCTTGGCGTAAGAAAATTTTGAAAATGTTTGGACATTTTTCTAACACTTTTTTTCTCATTTAATTTTTTTCCTTTATTTATTAGGTAAAAAAAAGTAAAGTAAAATATAGACAAGAAAGCCCGACATAATTCTCACCACGGATATTCTTTGCTCTTCGGGTCAGATACTCTTGGTGTGTGTATTGAAAATAACGACTATTATTGATCTTTGTACTATTAACTTCTTTCGTTCAGAATCGTCTTATTGAAGAAACGATTTATCGTTTCCTTAAAATTATACACACCCTTCAAAAGTATCTGACCCGTAGAACGAAGAATATCCGTGGTGCGAAATATGTCCGTTTTTCTTGTCTATAGGTACTTTACTTTACTTTTTATGCATATATTTAAATTATTTTATGTGAATTTCAGGCTTCTATCTATAATAACTAAAAAATTGAATTTTCGAGAGAGAAATTTTTTTTTTAACTTGTACGATTGTTTCGATTTTTCTGTTTTTTTAAATACTGATCTGCACCATTGATAAGTATTGATATCTTGAAAGAATGTTTTTATTGAAAATAATGGTATTGACATTTTTATATTTTCTACTTACAGTTAAATAGGTGTAGACACATAAAATTTAAATTGGAGAAGAGGGTTTATCTGTGTAAAAACTATATCTCCACTATTCACATCTAATAAAATTTTTAATTTAATAATATTTTAAGTGATGAGAATAAATACACTAGTCATAGCGGCTGCCAAAACTATAAAACCTTGAAAATTCACGCGCACAAAAATGTTAGAAATAAAAATTAAATTGGCTTCACAAACACTCAGTTTTATGCAATTGTACAAAAAATTATTTTTAATATTTATTCTTTAGACAGGATCGAAAACGTTATAGACATGTTTAAAAATCTACCCAACTAATGTACTTATGTTGTACAATCGAGATTTTGGTCTTACGAATACTTACTACATAATATTATACGTACATTAATAATACATAACATGTATACTATAGTGTAATGCTGTACTTACAATAGGATTTTGTTCTCTCTTAGCGCGGCGGCGTTCCGCTGTCACGGCAAATATCGAATTTTCGAGCTCTATGGTAATGCCGAACTTTGCGTTGTATATATTATTTTTATACACTCTAAAAGCCCAACGGTTTCCGCATTGTATATAATAATAAATACGGAATGAAATCCATTAGTGTCCGGCGGCGTAACGACCATCGCCACGGCGGCGGCGGCAGACGTCTTAATCCCATTTTTCATTTTGATTTACGTCGCACGCCGCCGCCGCGTGCATTGTCGGCCTTTTATTTTCCGTACGGGCCATTGTCGAAATCGCTAATTACGCTAATTATTACGGCTCTTGACTTTTGTTTCCTCGGGTAATTTTCGCGTTTCGAGAGCGATCTCAATATCGAAACGCTACGCTCGCTACGTGGCGAAAAAAACAAATCACGGTCTAAGGGGGGTTTTTTTTTTTCAAAAGAGCGATAATCTCTTCGGAGATTTTAACGCGCTTTTTTTTTGTCTTTATTCCTAAACGAATAGTATAAAATCATAAAAATATTTTGGAAAGCTTTTGTGCTTTTAATTACATTTAACGCGTGCCAATTCGTTTCACGTCGCGTCTTAGGAAAAATCGCTTTTAGTTATTCGATTTTGATGTTGTCGTCGATTTCTTTTATTCGTAAAAGGAATTCAACAATAGTTTTTCGAGACACGAGTGGTCTGACACTGAAAACTATTGACTATCAGAACTATTATTGTGATGATTTACAATAGATTGAATCAACGATTGAAAACAATTGTGGAAAAATAACAGTGAACCTTAAACACGAATACGTACAATGAATAATTATTTTGATAAACGTTCTATATGCACGAAAATTAACTGAAAATATTTTTTTTTATTATTGAATTATAACAATGAACTGTGAAATATATTTTTGAAGCCCAGTGAAAAGAAAACCCCAATTTAAAATATTGCATTGATAAATACAAAAATATGGTTATTCGAAGACTAAGTTTTAGTAAGTCATTAAAAATATTACAGTAATTGAAAAACTGACTGAATCGTCTGAATTGTTCGATAGTTGTACGACTTCTTATTATATTAATATGGAAGGCATGACGTCATCCAATGATGTGTTTTATTGGTGACTATTGTTACAAAATATATTATTATTTATCAATTTATTATTGATAAACTATTTTGTGAGGAGTACTAATACTATGTAATAAAATAAAAATAATTTGTTAAGTTAGGTTTTAAATTTTATATAAAGTGAAGTATTAAAATCGTTAAGTAATTAATAAAAAAAACACTGGACATACTTCGCACAATGGGTATTTTTCACTATTCGGATGGGATGCTCTTGGTGGGTGTATTGATTTTTAAAGAAAGAACAAATCAATTTTTCAATAAAACAATTCTGAGCTTCAGTTTATACAAGATAATTTTACTTAAAAATTAGAAAGTATGTTACTATCTATTGCATTTATTTTTATTTTTTATTCGTTTAGTTTTATATTCTATTATTAACTGAATAGTGGAAAACAATTTTTTGATGATTTTCCCGAATTTCGAGAAAACTATCGAGAATTTCAAAAAACGACCTATGGAAAGTACATTCTAGAGAAAAATTTTGATTCCAAAAGTTGCTGGTTGAAACTTTTTGATAAGTAATTTTATACAAGAACATTTTTACAAGAAAAAAAAAATTATAAACATCTCTATAAAACCACTAGCTTCTTCAATTCACTCAGAAACTAAAACTGAAAAAAAATTGTCTATGGACTAAGAGTACTTAAAATTTTAAAACATTTTTGTAACATTATAATACGAAATGTAAGTGTTTTATCATTTACTTACATAATATTTGTATCCACTGTTATTGTCATAACGTCGAATCGATTTGGAAAATTACACGAATAAATAAATACATTTTTTCTTACCCCCTCTTTCTAATCTTGGGTAATACTTTTTCACCCTCTTTTTTTTATTGAAAACACAGTAAAAAACATCATTTTTTCGCTGACCGTGTTCGGAATGCTTGAAATAGTTCCAACTATTAGTCTCAACAGAGAAAACTATGAAAACAGAAATTTATACGCTTCGGGGCCGTATGAAAAACAAACTTTACTTCCCGTGTATTTTTGAATAATTTATTTGGAATTTTTGCGCCACAAAAAGAATTTTTAATGTCGCATTTAGTTCAACCGTAAAAATAATAAACGTCATATTATTATACTTCGAGAGCTGTGAGTATATTATATACAACTATATTACTTACAGTAATTGTTTATAAATAATTTAAATATTCTTCCAATACTGTTCGGCATGGGGATAATAAATAATAACGATTTTAATAATACCTAAGCTGTCCTTACACTCTCGCGAAAACAATAACAATACGATATAATATAGTGCAGAGTGTCCGTCGGCGTCGTATTGAAGTTTCGAGTGGATTTAAAGTTTTGTTCGCGAGAATTATTCCGTTCACAGACAACGTTTTATGTACACATAATTATAGTATTTATAATTTATTCAGTTCTCGACGAGTTTTTAATAAATTCAATTAGAATAAATTATGGGATATAAATGATGTTAATAAAATTTGTACCCCAACGGACGACGTGTGTGTGTGTGTGTGTGTGAAATAATAATAATAATAAACTTGTCTGTGTAATATATAAGCCTCGAATGAGATTGTGAACGAAAATCCGCGGAAAAGTTATAAACAAATAAATAATAATAGTAATAAAAATAAATATGAATAATAATGGTAATAATATATTATTGGGTATCCCATCGAGGAATTGCAAATGGTGATATCTCCTGAGATAATGAAAATAATTAAATTTTGTTTTAATTTTTTATGTTTTGGCGAAAAAAGTAATTTTTATTTCATTGTTTTTGAAACAATTCAAGGTAACCCATATTGACGGAGTTTATTTTTCTGAAAATTTTGACGTTCCAATGTTTAAGTTCTTTTAACATCATGATTTTAATTTTTTTTTTTTTTTTAGAGTAAGGTATGCAAAGGGTTATTATTATTTATTAGGGTAATATACTGTTTTTTTTTTAATTGTCAATACCTTAAATCATAAATAAAAATTTCATTTACCGATTAATGCGTCTAGCTAATTAATAACCACCGTTTATTTCTGTTTTAATCTACTTACCTAGTTCTGTTTCACTTTTACTGAACTCTTAATACATATTTGTAAATCAAGCTACTATACTTTGGTCCAAGCCCGTGTTTAATAAATTCATAAATATTGAATTAAAACTAAAATGGCGCGTTTAGGTTGAAATCAGTCTGATGACGAAAACATACGTGCATGTGGACCTTTAGAAATATATGAATTTAGAACTATCGAAAAATCTCGACAGATTTGTTTTAACATTTTATAATGAATATTGAATTAAATAAAGTTAACCGATACCGAGATGTTAAAAACACAGAAACTCAGTAACTCAATCATGTGATGTGATAGCGAAATAATCTATGATGGCGGCATGGATTATTCTTTAATTAAATTGTCAAACTTAATAGAAATAAAACTGAAAATAATAATTATATTGCATGATAAACTGAAGTTCTGTCCAAAATTATGAAATGATTAATCATTTCTTTAAAATTGTATTCAACACGCCCACCAAATGTGCCTTACTCTCGAGAAGCGAAGAATACCCATTGTGCGATGTATGTCCGGTTTTATTTTTAATTTTTACATTTGTATTTTTCATTATTGTAAATGAAAATAGCGAGCTTTGCCTTTAGAGAGTGATTAATGTTTTCGTTAGGGTCATCACAATATAAAACTACATTTTTTTAATTTTCCAGACCGTATTACGAACATGGGTGTACATAATTTAATAATAAAATACTGAAAATAAAAAGTGTAATTTATAGTTCTTGATTTTGTTTTTACTCTTTAACCGGATTCCTGTCTCGAAGGAAATTAATGACACATAATCTGTTCTTTTGAATTCGGAAAAAAGTGTGCGATTCTGTTGAAAACCGTACGGGATAATAATAATTCGATTGCTCAATACGTAAAACAATAATTTCGAAGAAAATAAATTGTTAATAATAATTAATGAGCACAATGCCAGTACGTTATTACAGTATAGGATTATAGGAAAATTCGTACGAATATTGTATTTTGAACAAGAGAAATGAAATAAGCGGAATATTGGTACTATAAAATATTTCATTTTCAGTGGTTCAAAAAATTAAATTAAATTTGTGTTCACAATAATAGTAATATAATAGTAAAAAATATGTGTCCAAAATGTATTATAAAATCATAATAGTTCAAAATTAAATATAAATTCACAATAGTTTACAATAATTAATTATAGTTACAATAGTTTCCCTATGGTATTTAAAAAAAATATCCGTTGTAATTTCTTTATTTGCGTAACTGGTAATAGTTTCATGTTTTTTTGTATTGAAGTTGAACGTTGCAGTTGCACTAGGATATCGTATGAAACCCATACAATATCTTTATTTTTTGTTACTGTAGTTACCAGTGATACCCAAAAGCGCAAATTTGATATTTTGAAACTTATTATATAAAAGTGCATCAAAGTACTCAAATGCACTGTACTTTTCTATTCTACAAAATGATTTTAGTGTTTTATCGTGAAAAATTATGATAACCGTTTATTAGCAGTCAAGTAAATAGTTTGTAATAACAAACTATAACCTCAAACGACAATTTTAGATTTTGAATTATCTGCTCATAATAGACCATTGTGTATATTTTTCCAAATGCAAAAATTAAATATGGCCGGTTTCACCTAGGACAAGCCAAGTACAGACAAATTGAAAAATTATGACTTAAGACTGAATACGAAAAAAATGATTCTGAAATTCACACATTATATTATTAATTATACATAATACGTTTTATAACAATTACATTAAAAGCTCAACAAATAATAATTTAACACATTTACATTTTTCAAAACAAATCTTCACGATGAATTATTAAACAACTATGGGATTCAAATTTCGTATTTAATTTTAAGGTAGTCACTATATAGTAATAATGATAATAATATATTATATATTTTATAATAATAACTCAAAAGTTCGATAAATTTATAACTAGGTGTGTTTTTAATAAAATAAATTTGATTTTTATTTTAGTGAAATTTATTTGCGCTTTTTGGTCGCGTTTTGGTTACATTTTGCGCTTATGGGTTACAGCCGTAGTTACTCATCTTAATGTGTATTGTTAATTACGTTCAATTTTTTTTTTTTTATATAGTTTAAGAAACCCTGGTTTTTTTTAGACCGTACCAATTTTCCGAAAATCGTACGAAGCCACACAGTTCGCAGATACACACAGATGTGCTGTGTATGTATTGTATTGGGCTATAGCCCTACGGTGTGATAAAATATTAATTTACAATAATAATAAAGGTGTAATATATTATTACGAATTAGAGGTGGTTTGTAACACGCCAAGACGACGACGACGGAAATCGCGGGCACCGCGACGACGTGATAAAATATTAATTCGGGTGAAAGACGAAAATAGTAAATAAATAAATACATCGACGAGAAGACGTGGGGGGATGGGTGAAATAAAAAGAATACCAGAACCGATGAGATAAAATGTTTTTTTTATGCGCATTCGGTTGCAGGAATTTTTACGGCTTACAAGGCATTTATATTATATTGCGAGTACCGCCGCCGCCGGCGATATGAGCGAATTTTCGGCAATTATCACGTACGCTTTCGCCCCAATAAAATCTGAAGTCGAGAACGCACGCGTGTCGGTGAGCAATAATGTATATATTATATATGTATAAATTATATATTATTATACTACATGTATATAATATTATATCGCGCGTAATAATATATTCGATGACCCGTCGGGATGAAAATTGTTCGGTGGCGACGGTGCGTGGGCGAGGGGGTGCGGAGCAGGAGACGTTTTACGTACTCTACGTGTTTTTCCATCCAAATGTTTACATAATATATTATTTCGAAGGATGTTTATATATATATACGTATTTCAGTCCGGACCCGGAATACTCTCTGGAGACGAGTCGTAAAACGACTTTGGCCGTTTTTGGATGGGATTTTTACTTTTTCTTGCGCTTGCGCTTGCGTTTTACAATATCTAACGGGATAAATAGAAAACCACCGTTTTTTTCGGTCTCGTTTTTTTTTTTTTTTTTTTTTTTTTTTAGGGCGGGGGTCAATCCGAAATCGTATGTGGCTTTTACACGCATCATCGTCACGATATCGATGACCCTTCCCTTCACTTCCGGGCGGCAGTTTAATACGCATACGACAGGTGGAATGGTGCGAGGTAATTGTGGAAAGTCAAAGAGGAGGGGACACTGAGGGAGATTTAATGGCGAACCAAAGTGCTAATATTGTTGGTCGTGACGAACCTAACGTGGCGAAATAATAGGAGCATTGAAACGTATAGTGATATCACGTTGGTCCATAACACAAAAATAAAACTTATCCAAAATTTTGAGCTGACAACCTAGGAGGGATCTTCGGATTGGCGTCTTCGCCTTTGATATATTATTGATATTTTACTTAATTAAGAACTTTTAAAATTTCTTCGTTGATTTAAATTCTGGGGGGGGGGGGTTTAAGAGGAGCGAAGAAACTAAAGTTTCTTACAATGATGTTTATTTTTTAATGTGTAAAATTTCGTATGGAAATACTAGTTCAAACAATTTGACCATCAATAATTTGAATTAGAATTCGGCTCTAGATTGTACTTCAGAGGGGAAATTTTTGAAATTCTCAATGAATTTTCCAGAATTTTTGAAAAAACTAACCGAAATTCGACAATAACGCGTTTAAAACTGTTTAATTTATTTCGAACTTTATAAAAATTTAAATATTAATAAAAATATTGTACATATTATATTTTGGTGAAATGCTTTTTTCTTATCAAAATGTTTTTTTCCTGTACTCAATTAATAGTAAGATATAAAACTAACTGAGTGAAAAATTTGCTTTTTTTGTGAAATGAAATAATCGTAATCTGAAGCTCTGCTCAAAATCGTTTTATTGAACAAATCGTTTCTTCAAAATTTAACACACCCGAGGAGTGAAATCAGTGGAAAATACTCATGTAAAACTTAACGCATTATAATTCTGTGATTTCTCAACCCCCGCGACTGTGTTTGTCGAGTGCAGTTTTTATGATTTGATTTGCTTCCTTTGAGCAAAGAGAGAAAAAAAAACAAAAACAAACAAAAAGAGATGTAAATTTGCTATCTTTTACTTCCCCCCCTCTCTCTCTCTCTCTCTCTCTAGTCTCTGCATCTATACACACGTTAATGCGGTCTCATTAAGAGGCGGCGCGTCGTCTGTCGTCTAATCAACGTCGACACGTCGCGCACGGGACGTATAACGGGATTGTACAGCATTTTCACCGCACAAACGACTTCTCTGTAATGCCGACGAGGTCTATTCGCCATTTGTTCGTCCATTTGTCACACGCGCGGGCTCGTGTTGACGACCGTCGTCGTCGTGATGACCAAGTACAATGTTCGAATATAACATACTGCGGATACACACACTCGTCGTCGCCATCTGTACTTTTACAGTACATGCACGTGTGTGTGGCCATGCTTTTGATTGAATGCGTGCCCAGACATTGAGTCGCCCGATAGCTTGTGTGTGTATGTGTGTGTATATGAGTATAACACGAGTATGGGTCGACGTCGTTCACACTTTTAACGACCCGGTAGGAGGAGAAAGCCACCCTAATAACGCACGACGGGGGGGGGCGGAATGTGATGGTGACGGTACGCGACGAGATACTTAAGCCGGAGACAAAAAAATGAGAGTAAGAGGGACAGAGCGAAGAAGCACATCATAAATGCATTAAGGTGTCGAGAATGTCTTCGGGCAGCGGCAAATGGCGAGAGTTTCAAAATGACGTGTGTATTCACCACTCTCCCCCGCCGCCGCCGCCGCCGCCGGGGCAAAAAACAATAGGAAACTCGTTGCGCTCGTTCGTCCGACGCGAAACTGACTAACACAGCCGTTCCGTCGTGGTAATAGCGTATGCACTGTGGTATCCGGCAAAGGCCATTTTTATTATATAAAAAAAAAAAAAAAAAAAAGAGAGAAAAAGAAGACGACCTCGGGTATGCTGCAGCAGCGCATCGGGGTACAGCATGGCAATTATTTCAAAAGATTATTGTGTGAGCGAAGCAGGGGACTAGGGTGAGTGTTATTTCTTGTTTGGTTTCCACCTCTCTCTCTTGTGACTATATAATACAATAACTGATCTCGTTTCTACCGTAGCGCGAAAATTGTCGTTAAAAAATATTAAACGGGTAAACGGTAGACGGTCCACGATCAGACGGTTTTAATGGCGTCTCCTTTCTGGGAGAGAGGTAACGCCGGGGAAACCTACGGAGCTGGCATTCGTTTTTTCTCTCCTATCGTTAAAAAATACAAATAAAAAACATTATTACTTCTTTAGGCACAAAAAATGCACATGAATTCAATTTTTTGTCGACATTATTTTTTACGTTGTGTTCGACTGTAATATTATACCCTTATACAGTGCACCAAAACCTTCCGCGAATTTTCGTTTCTATTTCTTTGTATTTTTTTCTAGAATATTTAGCTCAAATGTATTTATTTACCGAAGCTTTTGAGCCGTTTATTGCAAAAATGGATACTATAAATGGATAGGGATCATCACAATATTATCCAATTATTCATTTTAAATTATAATAATCATATTACAGATTTAATTGTTTTTTTTTTTTTATTGTTCTTTATACAATTAACTTCTTTCGTTCGGAATCGTCTTATTGAAGAAATGATTTATCGTTTCTTTGAAACTCCATAAACCCACTAAGAGTATCAGCTGACCCGAAGAGTGAAGAATACCCGTGGTGCAAAGTATGCCCGGCTTCCTTGCCTTTACTTTACTACCAAAATGGGTACGTCTCGCACGCCGATTGAATTACGTAATGAATTGCTATTATTATTACATAATAAAATATAACACTTGGGAACGTATCGCATGACTCGCGACACCTTAAATAATATACATTTGACTTTATATCGCACAAAAACACAATACTGTTTGTGCGTACTATTCATGTTGGTAGTCGTGTAATATCATCGTTGTGTATAAGATTTCTCAGTACGATTTAAAAAATGCAATAATTTTTATTTTATTAATAATGATTTTTGTGACCAAAATTTTTATGTTTGAAAATTACTCGTACTTCTAAAGTTTTTGAAAAATTTCAAAACAACTATTTTGTAAACCTAATTTTTAGAAAAATATTGATGCTTAAATCTCTCATAAAGATTCATTTTCTATGATTCTCTTAAGTTTTGAATAATTTGATAAGATTGTCAAATATGTCATAATATTGATGATATTATGACGTGTTTAACAATATTATTAAATTATAAGTAAACTGGAAAAATCGTAGAAAATTAACAGATAAAAACCTTTATTAGAGATATAATTTTTTAATCAGATTCACAAATTAACTATTTTGGATTTTTCTAAAATTGAAGTGTAAAATCACAAATTTGAAAATTTGTGTTCTAAAAAAAAAAAAAAAATTATGCATTATTCTTGTATCATAAATATATATATAAATTATTTTAAATTTTTGCGGAAATTCCGGTAATTGCATATTTTACCGTATTTTGTCAATTTTTCGACAGATTTTCGTTGTTTTTGGAAAAACTATTGAGAAATTGGAAAAATGATCTCTTTAAAGTACTGTCTTGGTGTGATTTGGTTTCTATAGAGATACTGATCAAAAATTTTGGACAAATATTTCTATACAAAAAAGTGTTTCCAGAATGATACACAAAAAATAAATAAATAAACATCATTGTAAATTCATAAGCTTCTTCACTACGTTCAGAATCTAATAAATTTCTCGTTTTCACACTGCAGTCGTAACCATTTTCTTTTTTTTTTACTTTCGTTAATAATGGGTCTAATGAAAGCCATTGATTTATATTTTATACAGTCGTAAAAACTATTCATTATAATATTATTTACATTGGAAAAAAAAACGGGGGGTGAAGGGGTGCGGATACTCGTAAACAGGAAAATATTGACTTTAATCCGGATTTGTTGAGATTAGTGTATCTCTCGGGAAAGTGATTTATCGAAATAACAGAAAAAAAAGAAAAAGTATTTTATTTTATTTTTATATGCATTTATAAACGTTTATTCTTTTGAATCGACAAAGTATAATTACACGGCACAAATCGTTAATCAATTCTGTTCGTTAATGACGCGACGGTTTAGTCGGTAAAATATACATTTTTGGGTAGAACATACGTAAAAACAGTAAACTGCTGAAAGGCGAACTGCAGATTCGATAAAACGTGTCGAAGGCACGAATTCACATTGTTTATGTACGTTTTTGTCTTATTCAAAATATACCCAGCGCGTCCGAAAACCATTTACATAAAACCACTCCACAAAATATATCCGCTTTTATTTCATTTTCGCATAGTTTCTAGGTCGATATAGACAAAATAACAATAGCATAAATATTTTCAATTCACCTTAAACGCTTTGTACACACTTATGTACATACAATATTTCTAATACACACATATTTTCTAATGAGTCAATTATGCATATTATTTTTAGATTCCAAACGAAGTGAAGAAGCTAGTGTTTTTACAATGATGTTTATTTATTTTGTTCTGTGTACAACTTTTCGTATGGAAATACCAGTCCAAAAATTTCAATCAGCAAATTTTTTAATTTCTCAATTCTTCAATTTTTTTTTTAAAACTATCCAAAATATGACAAAAACGACTCGGAAACCATAATTTTTTGATCCGAACCATAAGGAAATTTAAACATAGATAAAAATTAATATAAGAAAGATTTTGGCGCAAGAAAATTTTGGAAATGTGAAATAAAAATTTTGGACATTTTTCTAACATTTTTTTTTCTAATTTTTTTTTTTTAATCATTAACTTTCTTCGTTGAGAATCGTTTTATCGAGGAAATGATTTATCGTTTCAATAAAATTCAATACACCCGTCAAGAGAATCTCACCCGACGTGCGAAGTACACACTTTTTAAACCTATTTCGAGTAGGTATTTCGTTTTATATTGTTATCTATTTTTTCGTCTACGTCGATTTCGCGTTATAATACGGTTTCGAGTATATATAACAAAAAAAAATAAATAAATATATTATAACTGCGGGCAGTAATAAATCATAACGCTAATGGTTTATGCTATTATTGCGCGTGATTTTCTTATATATTATAATATACCGTCCGTTATTATCATTTTTCCAGAAAATTCGGAATAAGCAGTATATCATTTATGATATTATTACCATCACATCGTGCAGCAAAACGCACACGAATACCTACCCCTACATATTATTATTATTATTGTAGTGTACAGATCATATATGAATGTGTGTGTGTGTGTTCGTAAATGTAGTATTTTATCTCTTTTTCTTTGTTTTTCTCGTTTTGTCACCGTTTTCAAATAAAACGCCAAAAATACCGTAGCAAATAACTCGTTGTCGGTTCTGAGTAGTAAACTCGGAGGAAAAGTAATATTGTCTCTGGTGGTCGCAAAAAAAAAAAAAAAAAATAATTGAAAAAATATAATATCGATTTGTGGTGCTGTGTACGCCGTGTGCGTTTATTCTGGTGGTACGACGAATTCTTCGCGTGAAATTAATTAAAGTTTATTTGAACGGAATTTAATTTAGAATTTACCGTGTGCGCACGCGTTCAATAATAATAATAATAATAATAATAATTTATCGTCCGTTTTTGAAAAACTTTGCGCGCCTTTTCAACAACACGACAGCGTGAAAGTTTACTTAAAAAAAAAAAAAAAAAAAAAAAACACAGACAGACGGATAGTGATGTGCACTACAGAGGTATATAATATACACGTGTTTTCCTGAGTACCTATATCGCTTTTCGTTCCCACTCTGTATATTATTATGTCGTTGTGAACAAAAAACCGCGCACCGATAACTCTACTGCAGCTGCCGTATCAATTTCCGTCAATTCTCTAACCATTCGCATTTTCCCGAAAAATGATATATTTTTATTTTTTATCATATTCAAATAATAATAATCATAATAATATTATATATACTGCGTCAAAAGCTTTGGTACGTTTATTATTATTATTATTATTATTATTATTATCAAACGTTGGAGTTCGAAACACTGCTTTTCCGGCCCTTCGCTGCATTTGTGTACTGTTATCTCCTTTAGGTTTTTTTCCTCCAACCAGTCGTGAGCACAATGTTAAATAATAATAATAATAATAATAATAATAACATCATCTCGTTGTTGTGAATCAATTGGGAGGCCCTCTCCTCCTCCTGTCGTCGTTCCCTCTCCTAACTATTGTCATAATAATACCTTCTGTAACATTTCCTGCTGCACCGCAACAGACGTCGGTTCTTTCGCACCGCGTTATTTATATATTATAATATACTTAATACAATTTATGTATATATATATATATTTTTTTATTAACACTATGCTTCGTCGAGAGTCGTCCGCGCCGTATCTGAGGGAGGGTCCATAGGGTCCGGACCCTTCCCGAAATTTTTTTACATACCATTTTGAAATTATTTTTATACAGAATTTTAGAAAAATTATAAATTAAAATTTTTTATTACGAGTTTTTAAAATATTCTTACACGTGTTTATTTTCTTGTTATCATGTTAATTCAGTTTTTGTATTTTTAGATTCTGAATGAAGTGAAGAAGCTAGTGTTTTTACAATGATGTTTATTAATTTTTTTTCTGTGTACAACTTTTCGTATAGAAATACTTGTCCAAAAGTTTCGATCAATCACTTTTTGAAAACCGGATTTGTCTCTAGATTGTATTTTAGAGAGGTCATTTTTTGAATTTCTCAATTTCTCAATTCTTCAATTTTTTTTTTTTTTGGAAAAAACTACCCAAAATTTGACAAAAACGATTCGGAAACCATCATTTTTTGATACGAATTTTATTAAAATT